>JAVJIF010011830.1:0-98114 GCA_038442645.1 Agave tequilana | reverse complement strand
AGCCTGATATAGCTCGATGTGTTGCTGCGCTTGGAGCCGCTTCTCGTCTAGGGCTTCGAGCTCTTGAAGACGCAGGCGATCATTGTCTTCTGATGTCATCTTAGTAGTCAAGGCTACCCGCAATGATGGCACCTGGATTCCAATGGGAGGACTGCTTCGCACCCATATACCAGGGAAAAGGCGTATTGCCTGTCGGTGTCCGAACGTGGTCCGGTAAGCCCAGAGACATTCACCCAGCTTTTCGTCCCAATCTCGCTTATTCGAGGAGACGAACTTCTTGAGCAGCTTGATGATCGTCTTGTTAAATGCCTCTGCCAAGCCATTGGCAGCAGGATTGTAGGCGGTTGAAGCCACATTCTGAATTCGGTATTTATCGCAGAACCGATAGACCCTGGCTTACGAATTGGGGACCATTGTCATGGATGATCCGCCTGGGGACACCAAATCGATGGATGACATGGTGTTTGATGAAGCTAACTAGATTGGAGGTTTTAACTTCGGCCAACGGTATGGCCTCTGCCCACTTTGAGAAGTAATCGGTTATTGCTAGGATAAACCGGTGACCTCTTGCCGAAGAGGGGCTGATTGGCCCTACGACATCGATTCCCCATGCTTCAAATGGCCATGAAGCAGTAGTAGGGTGGAGCAACTCCGAAGGTTGGTGTATGAAGTCTGCATGGACCTGGCACGCCTTACACCTTCGTGCATATTGGGTGGCATCGGCCATCATGGTCGGCCAGTAGTACCCAAGTCTGTGCAGCCTATCTTTAAGCTTTGGACCCGGCTGGTGGGCTCCACAAATGCCGTCATGTGCTTCTTTGAGTACTTGCTGTGCCTCAGACTGAGAAAGGCACCGAAGGAGGACACCGTCATATGAACGACGGTAGAGCGTCTTCAGAGTAGGATCGTAATAGAAACGGGGGGACCTTCGTCTGATGGACGCCGCTTCTTTAGGATCGTCAGGGAGCAATCCGTGCAGAGCGTAGTCAATGAGAGGGAAGCGCCAATCCCTCGGCTCGAGGTCTGCAGAGACATTATGGACCTCTTGGATTTTCAGCATATGCTTAGAGCATACGAGGTGTCGGGTCGCGACTGTGAGGTGATACTCGGTGTCGGCCGGTAAGGCTAGCGTCGTCGCTAATGCAGCGAGGGCATCCGCCTTGGTATTTTGAGATCGGGACACATGCCCGATGTAGAAGCCTTTAAATAGGTTAGCCAACTCAATGGCCGTATGGTAATAAGGCACCAAGTCCTCATGGCGGACTTCATATTCGCCTTTACCTGATTGATGATCAGTTTGAATCGCCATAAGCTTCAAGGTAGCGTACCCCAATTCCATGGGCGAGCTGGAGACCAATGAGCAGAGCATTATATTCTGCTACATTGTTGGAGCATGATTCTGTCAAAGAAAATGCTCTGGGAAGGACATGATCCTGTGGGGAGATAAACACGACCCCCACTCCGGCAATAATCTTGCCTTTAGGACCCATTCGCGATGCTCCATCAAAGAACATCTGCCATACTTTCTTTACTGAAGTTGCGTTGGACTCGAAGACTTCATCAGGGATGTCTTCGTGGAGTTTTGAATGCTCCGGAACTGGATGAGCAGCCAAGAATTCTGCAAGGGCTTGGCCTTTGACCGCCTTCTGAGGAATAAAGGTCATGTCGTATTGAGACAGCAGAAGTGCCCATTTAGCCAATCTTGAATTTAGTGACCCTGGCTTCGTCATAAGAAGACGTAAAGGATTCACCTGGAGATGACATGTATGGTTTGGCCAACCAAATAATGCCGTGTCTTCAGAACGGCAAAGACGAGAGCTAAACACTTTTTTCAACAGGATTGTAGCGAGATTCCGCTCCTATGAGAGTCCTGCTCAGATAATAAATGGCCTGCTCGTGGCCATTGCCGTCTTTTTGAGCGAGGAGGGCGCCGAGGGAGTAGTCCAGAGCTTTTACATAAAGCAAGAATGGTTTCCCTGATGTAGGGGCTACTAAGACCGGAGGTTTTGTGAGATACCTCTTGATGTCTTCATAAGCTTCTTGACAAGCTTGGTCCCATATGAAGGCAGTACCCTGTTTCATGAGTCGGGTGAACGGCTGACAGCGGCCTGAGAGATTGCAATGAATCTTCTAATGTAGGCCAACCTGCCTTGCAAGCCTCTGAGCTCTTTGAGGTTCCTTGGCGGATGCATGCTCTGGATAGCTTTGACTTTGTCCAGGTCAAGATGGATCCCCTTTGACGTGACAATGAATCCAAGGAATTTGCCGCTGGATACTCCTAAGAAGGATTTTGCCGGGTTCATTTTCAGCTGATGAGCCCGCATTATGTCGAACATCGTTCTTAGGTCGCGAAGATGTTCGTCTTTGTTGCGACTTTTGACAGCAATGTCGTCAACATAACACTCTACTGTCTTCCGGAGGTGATCGCGGAAGATCGTGCTCATTGCGCGCTGGTAGGTTGCTCCGGCGTTCTTCAGTCCGAAGGGCATCACAGTGTAGCAGTATACCCCCAATGGCGTTCGAAAAGAAGTATGCTTCTCGTCATCAGGATACATCTTGATCTGGTTGTACCCTGAGAAGCCGTCCATGAAAGACATCCTCTCGAACCCGCATGTGTTGTCAATCATGACATCAGTGATGGGCAGTGGAAATTCATCTTTGGGACAGGCCGCATTGAGATCACGGTAGTCGATGCAGATCCGTATTTTGCCGTTCTTCTTGAGGACAGGGACTATATTAGCCACCCAATCTGGATGTTGTTCCTCCCGAATGAAGCCACTGCAATGAGTTTGTGAACTTCGGCTTCAATAGCTTCCATAATGTTCGGGCGAAACCGACGTTGTTGCTGCTTGACTGGCTTAAGTCGGGCTTGATATTCAGCCGGTGCATAGCGACCTGTGGGTCGAGTCCGGGCATGTCTTCATAGCTCCACGCGAAGACGTCTATATACTCTTTTACGAGCATTATCAATTCCTCCTTTTCTATAAGTGATAGGCTTTCACTTATAAAGATGGGTTTGGGATGATCTTGACTTTCCAGATTGACCTGCATCACCTTGTCTTCAGTAGGCGGGTCACGCAGTTCGAACCGTTTTTCCCATTGGAGGCTTAACTGCTGGGCCCATGGTTCACCATTGGCAGCTTCCGCAGGTTCCAATTGACTGCTTGAAGTCATATTCGCGGCGAGGCCTTTGAACATTTCTCCTATGCTGATATCAGAGTCCCACTCGGAGGATGAAGCCGACTGTGATGGAATTGGTCCGTCGTCTTTGACCTGAGCTGTTACTGATGAAGTGGGCGTGACGTAACCCAACCCCTGCGGGTACTATCATAGTAATTTGCAGGCTTCCCTTTCGGGACAAAATTACGCATTAGACTGCGCCTCCCTTTTCCAAAGTTTAGGCCGCCTCCCTGCTTCAAGTTATATCCCATCTTCTTCATAATGCGGCGGGCTGGCCGCGCATAATGGAAGAACTGTGGAGCATCTGACTCTGAGGTTGAGTCTGCAGTTGTAGGTTTCCGTGGCTGAGCTCTACCGAAGATTATCGGCGACTGACCTTGTTTGGAAGGAGGGATCACCAGTGTAGCCCCTTCTATGACCTCCATAGATATATTGGCCGCATTTGGCTTATGTACGGGCATGTGCAGAGAACATCCATAATGGATTTGATCGACCGCATACTCACAGGATAATAAAAAGAAATATTGTCATTAATTACCATTCACCTTCTTCCTCAGAAGGAGCATTACATTTGGGGTCAATGAGACATGCTGTAATTGGTTCGCCAGTCAGAATGGCCGGCATGCCCGCCTCGGACTCTGAATCCGCTTCATTGCCAATTTCACTGTCATCTGGCAATGGCTCCTCATGCGTTCCGTCGGCCTCTTGATACAGGAGGGCGTCGGTGAAGTAATTTTCTACGCCTTTAAAGGGTTGCCTTTCGGCAAAGACAGTTCGTACTGTCGTATCATCCTCCACATATTTGAAGCACTGGTGGAGAGTAGAAGGGACGATCCAGTTGGCATGGATCCATGGCCGTCCTAGCAGCAGGTTATATGACGTGTCAGCGTCAATGACATAACACGTCACCTCTGACTTGAGGCTTCCGATTCTGCAACAGAGCCGATTCTTCCCAAGTGGATGGCTGCTCCCGGCGTTAAAACTATACATTGTAGTAGTGGTTGCGGACAACCTGTACAGTGGTATGCCGAGGAAATAGAGAAGCCATTTGGGGATGATGCTGAGTGCCGACCCCGGATCGACTTGTACTCTTTCAATGCATGTTGAACCGATATATCCGGTGTAGTACAGAGGTCGATCATGCTTGTTATCTTTGAGAAGCATATCTTCCGCCGTGAAGGTAATAGCAGGCACCTTCGATTGTATATGATGGCATTCTGGGCAAGAAGACTGGGCGTCATGATTAGAGACCTCTGGTATGCATGTCAGAAGAGTCTCTGAGTTGGCCAAAGCATCTCTGAGCGCTTCTCGTGTCTCTTTGGAGAGACGCAGGAGCTCGTGTATTGTGATACGAGCTGGGATATTAGCCAAGTGGGCCAGTATATCGAAGCGAAAGGGCGTATCAAGCCCTTGGCCTGACGGTTTCTTCAACACATGGTCGAACCGTGCCTCTTTAGGCTTTTCTCTCCCTTTGGTCGGGACTGGAGTGGATGCAAGCGTTGGTGCTGACGTCGTTTGCTGTTGTGTCTCGTCAGCAAGCTTCTCATACTGTCTCAGGTACGACTTCCCAGACCGGGTGCCCGTCTGTTGAGGTGCTCTTCTTGCGCTGTGCAAGCATGCTTTTTCCTTCTGAATCACTGAGGGAAGCCGAAGTAAGGTTGTCATCATCTGGCAGGACAGAGATGACATTGCAGGACTTGCCCTTTTTGCCGGAGTCCTTCGACGTCCGCTGTACGTCTTGGACGAGGTCAGGGTGTATCCACATAACTTCCCCTGTCTCCAATGTCAAGGGAACGAGACCCTTGTCATTTTTAGCTATGGCTGAAGAATGCTTGACTTCCAACTGCGGTGTGGGGGCTGGATAGGTCACGTCAGGAACCATGACTTTTTGGGCTGTGCCGAACTCAAGAGTCACCATATTGGCAGTGACTTTCTTCTGCTCCGTCTTCAGTGTGAGGACGCCGGCGTCAATCAGGGCTTGTATCCTGTCCTTGAGGACATAACACTTGTCAGTAGAATGGTGAATCATCCTATGATAGAGGCAGTATTTGGGGTCGTTTGTACGCCCTATCTCATCAGGACGTCGAGCATCCGGCAGCTTCAGCTCAGCTTATTCCCTTTGTGGAGCAGATGGAATATCGTGACCACCTGATCATCTCTGAAGGAGTACTGTTTTGGAGGGAATTTGGGCTCCTGATTGTTGAAGCCGCTCTTCTTGGCCTTTGACTGCACGTCTTCGGATAACTCTACGGACATAATCTCTTTCCCTTTAGCTTGGGAAGACTGAGGCGGGTCGCCGCGTCCTTTGCTGTTCGTACCCCATTTGCCTCTGGGGGCAGATGGCTCGAACTTTCTAGCCGACTTCTCAGCTATCTCAGCTTGTTCGACTAATTCCTTCCAAGTGTGGGCTTTGACAGCCCCCATGCGAACTTCTACTTGATCCAAGAAGTTGTGCCTGCATGTCTGTAAGAGCATGGGTAAACGGCATCCCTGCTGGACACATCAAGGATAAGTTTCTGAACCGCTCAATGTAGTCACAGACAGATTCGCCCTTCTTCTGCACGGTGGAGAGGAGCTTGTCCATGGTCACTTCAGTGTCGTCTCATAGAAGCGAGAGAGGAACCGAGTTTCTAGGTCAATCCAGGAATTGATAGAACCTGGAGGGAGGCTTCGGAACCAGTCGAATGCCACGCCCTTTAGAGTGCCAATAAACAGCCTAGCCATGATGGCGTCGTTGCTTATGACATTACAGTCTGAGACCGGAAATAGTAGATGTGCTGATTGGGCGAGCTCTTACCATCATACGTATGCAACGTTGGTGGTTTGAACTTTGGCGGATATGGCACCGAATCCCATTCCAGTGGGTAAGGACGGACTACCCCCACTTTCTTCAATTCATCCTTCTGAGCCAGGGATGAAATTTGAGCTTGAAGGCCTTTAAGGACTTCGGCATCCAGGGAAGAGCTCCCTTAGATCTCTCCGTCTTGGGCGGATCATTGCTGAGATGTCCCTCCTCGTCATGATTACTCCCGGTATCATCATTCCGGTTGCTGAGGAGCTGAGCGAGCATCTGTTGAATATTGTCCAGGGTCTCTTGCTGAGTTCTAGAGGTCTGCTCCTGAGCTTCCAAACGCCGACGAAGGTCGTCATTGGCGTTAGCGGTCATATTAACCGATGCTTTGTCCATCCGTATAGAACTGACTGTTGCTGAAGAGGCATACCCGCTGTCTTCATCTTCTCCATCAGATGATTGGGGTGATCGCCTGGGTGATGGCGGGATCAGGGCCGTCGAGAAAGAAGGTTGCTCGTAATTGTAGGGTATTGCCACCCTGGATCTGGTGTTTCGGAAAAACACCTTCTTCTTGTACCGAGACCTCGCCTAGGCCTGGATTATAATCTGGATCTGGAGAACTGTAAGAGGGACCATCAGATGTCTAACTCTCCTTGCGTCGCTCTCGACTCTTCGGTCATATTGACGGAGGCGGAGATTGGATCTGGTGGGGCGCCCCTTCCGCGATGCCTCGTAGGAGCATGTGCGAACAACCGATCGAACACCGATTGCCGGTGCGGAAATACAGCCATGGTTGGATGTAGCCGGCAGCGGGTTGAATGGATTGTCACAAGTCGACATCCTCTTTGACAACAGGGGAAAGTAGTTCGGAGGGGCTCCGGCTTCCGCTTGCTTACCAGGAATTCTCGTAGGTCAGGCCCAACAGAGCCTGGATAACTTCGCAGAGAAGCTTTTCGAAGTGTACATGGGACGATACTCCGTTCTTCTTATCCCTGCAAAAGGGATTAGCACTGAATAGTGCTTCAGATCTAGATTCGCCAGCAGGTGCGAACTTAGTGCTTGATGAACTAGAGAGCGGAGCACGCCGAGGTGCTTTATCCGCTATTCCACCGCGAAGGGGATTAGCCTTAGATGACTCTTTGGCCTTAGCCTCGCGGCCATGGATCTAATGAGTATGCTTTGGTATGGTGGCCTCGCTTGTGAAAGCGAGGCTGTCAGAAGGCTTTGCTGCCTTTGATTTGAGCGACGGTATGATCACCGTCGGGACTTCATGATTGGCAGCATCGTTAGGATAGATAGGCATCTTACCCTTTTCTTCGCGGGAGAGGCGCAGTTTCGGCGTGACTACACCGGAAATCTCGGTTGGAGACTTGTGCTTGGGCTTCCATACCCGCCTTGACGGAAGATGCTTAGGTTCACGAGGAACCTGAATAGCCACACGCGGGGCTGTGGGGTGTTGGCAAAATTCTGCCTCTGGTTTCTGATTTGAAACCTTGGTCGTGAAGACCTTCCTGTGCTTCCGTGCTCGAAGCGTCAGGTCACCCCAGAGAGGACTTCTTCAAATCTTCCTTGGTCGATCTGGATGACCAAGTTCTCAAGAATGCAGGGCTCGGTCTGCGGGCATGCTTCCTTGTTGCGCCAGAGCACCGCAGCAGGTTTACAGGGAACCTTTTCAGTCTCCGCAGAGACTTTCCTTGAAAATTAGCCAGAGAAGCTCTGGCTGCACCGACTTTGTTGAATTCAGAGATAGGCCCGAAGGTCTGATCGTCGCATTGCGACACTTGATTCTCAGCAGAGGAGAATACGTTCCCCAGCGGAGTCACCATCTTGTTTTCCATTATGTTTGCAAAGGGGGAAAACTTACAATAAAAAGTTTGAGGAGCTAAATTACAAGTATTCTTAAAAAGATTACAAGTAGATCTCTCAGAGATTCTGGGGAAGTGTGCCGATAGGAGTCTGATCAGCGCACGACCACTTTGTCCTTTTGACGATGCGAGCGATGAGATTCCCTTCTCGCCTGGTTCCGGGAATCAGAGAATAGAGGATCGGTAGAACCCTCCGCTACTTCTCAAAACCGCCTTCTGTGAGAATTCCTTCTCGCCCGGTTCCGGAGATTCCTTGAGGAAAAGAGGTTGCTAGGGTATCACCACCCTGAAAAGAGAAGTATTTCTCTTGAAAGGTCTCTGAATTAGAGAACGCACGGTGCGTTATGAAGAAGTCCGATTCTCCTGATCAGCAGAGGATTGATTTAAGAGCAGAAGCCCATTGATTGATCGCCGATCTCTGGAAGCCCCCTCCCCTTGTGCCCCTGGCGGGCTATTTATAGGGAGAGCAAGGGTATAATCGTCCCCTTGAAGATATGGAAACAGATTGAACCGAATCTATTTGAATCTGGAAAGTAGCCTTGCTGCGAGGCTAGGATAGCTTCTGCGGAGCTAGAAAATGGGCAAGTCGGTTGATCTTTCTGATTTGTTTTGATCCTTTCCATATCGTTGGAGGATTTTCTCTGATCCTCTTACTCGTTTCAAGAGAGTCAAGAGATTGCGGCAATCACCTGCCATATTTGAATCCTAATTGGATTTGATCAGATTGGATCCGATCTCATCAGGAGATTATTGGTCAAAAGTTGACCATAGTAAACCAATAACGGCGATGCCCGCTTTGAAACACAGCGGAGCTAGAGGCAACTCTTGGCGAGGTCCGAAAAGAGGCTTTTCGTGAAGCTATCAGTTAGAGCTTCCTGGCGATGCTCTGAATGATGCTAGCCTCTCAAACGAGGTTATCTCCTTGGGCTAATGTAATGCTAGATGCTAGCATTTTAGACCTGCTGAGGTCTGTTTAGAAACAATCCGGGTTCACTGTTCGCTGCTGTGGATCAGTGGAGTCCAAGTTGCTTCCCTGTCCCTCGGAGACGGGTGAAAACTGGTCTTCAGCTCGTCTGTCACTTGTCTTTTGTAAATGTCAACAAGTTTAGACATTGTTCAGACCAATAAGAATCTTGTCTTTTTAAGTGTCAACAGTAACAAATCCTCCTCGGTGGAGGTTCCCTCGGTGGGAGTATAGTGGATTAGAAATCCTTCTCGGTGAAGGGGGGGACGTAGAGCTAGGGGCTCGAACCTCGGAACATATCATTGTGTTTGCGTTTGATCCACTTGTCTCTAAACTCTCTCTCTCTTTACTTTGTGCATAGCATCATTCATAGCATCATATCTATTTGCTTGTGTTTGAGCATTGATTCATATTGTCATATCTATTATATGCTTGGTTGTTTGTGTGTGCCTCACTTGTACTTAACCACAAGAGCTTCATATAGCACCTCAACCCATATCTAGGGGAATCAAGAGGAGTTAGTCCAGAGCCCTTCACGGGGAATTCGGCTACACTTGTGTGTTGTACTAAGTGTGATTGCAAGATTGTTTTAAGCTTCCGCATTTAGCGCATTTAGTTTCTAGATTAGCACTTACACCTATTCACCCCCCCTCTAGGTGTTTTCAATTTGTATCAGAGCTTACGCTCCTGATACTTAGGCTTAACATCCTAGGAGTGAGATCCTTGTTTGCTAATCTACATTTACATTTGCTTGTTTGCACACATATATTTATACCATGGACTTCATGACCCCACCTATGTTTGACCCTTCCAACATTCTTGTTTGGAAAATTAGGATGTCCGTTTATTTACAAACCCTAGGACATAAGGTTTACCTTGCCATTACCAAGGAATCCTACCTTAGTGATAGCAAGCATATAGGGGCCAATGCACAAGCCCTTGAGGCCATTAGAAGCACACTTCCTAAAGATTATCTTATGCGTGCTTCTAACATTGATTCCGCCTTTGCAGTGTGGAATATTTTGACAACCATCACCTCCAAGCTTCAATTTCCAATCCAACCGGAGGAGGAGTCTAGTGGAGAATCCGAGTCTCAATGCCACATGTCCAAGGGAATGACTCCCTAGAGGTACAATCGTAATCTCAACTAGATAATGATGATGCTAGTTCTTCATGTGATGAATTTGTTGATGCACATGCTTTGAATGAAGAACTTTCAATTGTTTGTAAAAAATTGATTGAAAAATATAAAATTTTGAAAAAGAAAAGTCTAGGAGTTGAAAAAGAAAATAAAGTTTGCTTTCTAGACTTGACATTGTTTTGCAAGAGAAAGAGGAGATTTCAAATGAAAGGGATTCATTAAGGTCTCAACTTGATCTTGCATTAAAAGAAAATAAATTTTAAAATCTAAAAATGATTATGAATCAATTTTGAAAATAATGATGTTTTGTCTTCAAAAGTTGAACTTGTTTAAGAGATAACAATATTTTGAAAAATGAAATTGATTTTATCTCAAAAGAGTTTGAAATTTGTTTAAATAAAAACAAATCTTTGAAAAATGATATTTCTTCTCATGTTTGCCATGCTAGGGTAGTTTCACCTAGATCACCCCTTGCATGCTCCACTTTATCTTCAAGTGTTAAAAATGATATAAATGTTTTGAAGAAAAGTGTTGATTGTTTGGGCTCCACTTTGAGTCAATGTGTTGTTGGCCATACACGTTTGGAATCTTTGTTTCGAAAGAAACAAGTTCCATCTATTCATGCACACCCTCCACGGCATACACATGCTCCACACGGACACACCCATCACATGTATGCTCATGTGTACACATGTACACGTTGTGGACGTAAGGGCCACCTTGCTAAATTTTGCATTGATAGATTACATAATGTAAATTTAGCAAATAAATTTTTTTGGGTTAGAAAAGGTACTAACCCCCATGGATCCAAAAGATTATGGGTACCAAAGACCACCCCTCTTGTTTATGATGTAGGTGTGGGCTCTCACATGACGTGAGAGTAGCGGTACCTTGGAGTGGATGCGTTCCGTGCTTAAAGAGAACCATTGGATGCATCACTTTCAAGGGAAGTTTGGTGGAGAGGAGCACCATGTTTTGGAGACAAGGAAAGTTGCCTTCTAGTTTTGGTAACGATTCCTAACTCCTTATTATGTTTGCATGCTTTTCATGTTTATTATTTATAGCATGTTTTGATGTTTTAGATTAGTACGTAAATGCCATGTTTATTAGATCATTGACATGCATGTATAGCCTTTGAGACACCCATGTTTCATATGGACTATTATTTTTGTGTTCTCACCTTTGTTTAGCTATCATGTTTATCGTAGCTCTAATATCATGTGAATTTACATAATAATCTTGTTATGATTTTCATGTTTATTCATATTTTGTTTTATGCTTCATGCTTTGAATATATGTTTAAATGTTAGTTTTCATTAAGACTAGGATTATACTTGTGCATAGAGTGGGCCACAATAAATCTATATATGTTTGAGCTTGAATGCTTATTTGAACCCATTAGATGTGCTAGTATAGTCTAGTTTTGATGATTCATACATTTTAGACTTGTATTCCCATTCTTGAATTTGTTTTATGTTTATATGTTTAACTTCATGTATATGTCCATTTTATCCAAATTATTGTTATACATATACATCCTTTTGAGCCACGTGCCTTAATGCATATTTCTTTGTGGACTCGTTGTGTTTGAATATGTATGTATACTTTAGTTTGTATAGGACATACATATACCTTGAAGATTAAATAAGTTTTGATGATTTTCATGTTTTTCATGTTTCAAGGAATAATGAGCTTATTGTCCATCTTTCATGATTGTGATCTTCACATTGTGTTTGCACACTCACATTTATTGTTTACTCATGTGTTTGTTTTCATGAGTCATATTTATGCTTAATTGATTATGAGTGTTGACTATTTTGTGAATTTCATGTTTTCATGAAAAATATTTTTGTTTTATTCCTTGCTTGAAGGATTTAGTTTACTTTTTACAATTATAACTAGTTCGTATTCTTCATTTTGGTAGAGTTTTTCAAACATACTTTAATTTTCAAATTTATTTTTGAAAACCCTTACCTTCCATGGGCGGTTGGATGGGAGATCATGTTCATGTATACTTTAAAATGAAAATCATTTAAAACTTAAACCATGATTGGGTGGTAGTTATATGATCTATACACTTGATCATTATTGTTGTTTCAATTGGTATCATTGAAATTCTTTCAATTGGTATCAATTTTGACCTTTCTTGTATACTCATATATTTTCATATATGTATGCTTGCTTTTCAAAGAATATTAATTTCAATTGGTATCTAATTTTCATACATATATATATTTTGTTTATGCTAAGCTTGAGCTCCATTTTTGTTTCAATTGATTCAATTTTCAATTGGTATCTTATTACAAGCTTATGCATATGTTTTGTTGGTATTTCATAAAGGGGAAGAAAATTCGATTTTCATATTTCAATTGGTATTTGTATTTCCACTCCCTTACTTTATGATAGAAAATAAAAAATTTAAATCGATATCATATACTTAAAAGGAAAAATACTCTCTTTTGATATCAAGATGTTTATTTGAATGTTTTAAATTTGGTATCTCAAAATTTAGTTAAAGAAAATTTAAAAGTTTGATTTGTATTGTCTATATGCAAGGAGAGCTTAACATCTCTTCTAAATATAGATTCATGATGAGTGTATCTTGTATTGAAGAGCTTGACAATCTCTTCTTTATGTGGTACACGTGTGTAGGGGGAGCTTAACATCTCCTCTTATGCATTGCATAGTGTACGTTATGTGAATTAGGGCTTGTCATCCCTCCTTCATGTAATGTATCTATGTAGGGAAGCTTCACATCTTCCTCTTCATGAATGTATATCGCATATACCATTTAATCTATGTTTACTTTCAATTGGTATCAAATGCTACCTTGACATATTTTCAATTGGTACCTTAATTGTTTGTCACCCCTATTTGATTTTGTTTTTGTTTTAGACAAAAAGGGGGAGAAAAATTTATTGATTTGGTTTTGCTTTTACCCCTTATTGATGATTGTTTCTTTGTATTAAAAGGGGGAGAAAATTTTGTTTTGTTTGATTGTTTACCCCTTTGTTGATGATTGACAAAAATGGGGAGAAGTATTTGAGAAGTTTTATATATGCATGTTTATGTTTTGCATATATTAAGTTTAATTTAGTTTAATTTTAATTGGTATCTAGAGCATGTTTTGTTTTTGAACATTTCATTGGAATCTAGAGCCTTTTATTGTTTATGCATATCTATGCATGTTTCATGTTTCATAATCATTGCATATTTATGTTTATTTGTTTATGCATGAGTTAAGGGGGAGCTTCTTTGAAGCTTAACTTTAATCCATGCATATATAACTCTATGAGTTTTGTCATCATCAGAAAGGGGGAGATTGTAGGCCCGGAGGCCTTCCTCTCTAGTTTTGATGATGATTAACTCATGTAGTTATGTTTATTAATAATCTTGTGATTTTAGTTTCAGATCATGTAACAAGATATTAGTTGGTGATTGCTTCAAAAAGAGGAGTTTGGAAGCCTTCACTTGGTGATTCCCGTGCCCGAGCATCAAGATCATACCTTTGCACTCGGTGGATCACGTTTGGGATCGAGTCGACTTGAAGATGAAGATCGTCAAGAAGACTTAGGTATCCTAGTTTAGTTTAGAGTGTGTTTAGATCCATTTGTAAAGCTTAGTATAGTTGATATGCTCAAGTTCACAATACACACACGTTTCATGTTTTGGATTTGGTTTCATGAATAGATTGATCAAAACAAGTTTAATTAGTTTATGTATAGTAGTTTCATTCTATACATGCATGCTTAACTTTTGAACAAACTTATTTTGACTATCCTATTCATGTAGTCAAAAATTCAAGTTTGATAAAATACAAGTTTTGATTTTTTGTAAAAATGTAAAATACAAAAATAGTTTCATATGCTTGATATTGAGCTAAACTTTTTATCAATGTTTATGTATCAATGCAACAAAATGAAAAAACTTTTTTAGAGATTTTTACAAGAGATAAAAGAATTTTTAGAAATAATTTTAACCCCAGTTTCTGTCCCAGAATTGTGGCTGACAGGCCAGGTCGGCCGACCGCACGGGTCGACCGCACCAAAGGCCGGTCGACCCTTGCGGTCGACCGACGTGCACAGGCTTGTGCACGTTTGGCAGACACAAGGACGGTCGGCTGGGCGGCCGACCGGATCAGAGAGCCTTGCTCTCTGTATCTGGGCGGTCGGCCGGTCGGCCGACCGGAGCAGAGAAGTCTGCTCTCTGTATCTGGGCGGTCGGCCGTGCGGTCGATCGGATGCCCCAACGGTCATAATTATGACCATTGGCGGTCGGCCGGCCGGCCGACCGCTAGCCTGTCAGGCTGCCAGATCAGCTTAACGGCTAGTTTCTTGGGGAGCCTATAAATACCCCATTTCTTGGGGGTTTTAACTAAGATTTTAGGAGCCAAAATTTCTCTGATATTCAAGTGTTTAAAAGAATTTTTCAAAGAGTTTTAAAGCTTAAAAGTTTTTATCTTTATTGTTTTCAAGGTTTGGAAAATTCAAAGAAAAATAGGTTTTTGGGATATTGCTTTAGATCTTCATTTCTATCATATTGCAAGTGTTTTCCTAAGGATTTTTCTTTGTTTTGATTTCTAAAACACCTTGATTTCCACACTTGATCTATCATCTATCCTATTCTATTAGGATCATTGTTTTGTGGAAAAAGAAAGTGTTTGAGGTTGATTAAGCCTCCAAGTTATAAACCCTCCTTGTACTTGTTGTATCCCTCTTTGGTAGAGGTTGATCGGAGTGGTATGTTTGGACCCCTCTTCGGTAGAGGTGATTGTGTTTGCTCCCTCTAGTGAAAGATGGAGTTTGGTTTGTAAACCCTCTTCGGTAGAGGTGTTGGTTGTTGTTTGGCTACGGGCCTACCCCTCGGTTGTGAGGCGGTGTTGAGAGAGGAGTTCGGTACTCCCTTTGTTGTAACAAATCCTCCTCGATGGAGGTTCCCTCGGTGGGAGTATAGTGGATTAGAAATCCTTCTCGGTGAAGGCGGGGACGTAGAGCTAGGGGCTCGAACCTCGGAACATATCATTGTGTTTGCGTTGATCCACTTGTCTCTAAACTCTCTCTCTTTACTTTGTGCATAGCATCATTCATAGCATCATATCTATTTGCTTGTGTTTGAGCATTGATTCATATTGTCATATCTATTATATGCTTGGTTGTTTGTGTGTGCCTCACTTGTACTTAACCACAAGAGCTTCATATAGCACCTCAACCCATATCTAGGGGAATCAAGAGGAGTTAGTCCAGAGCCCTTCACGGGGAATTCGGCTACACTTGTATGTTGTACTAAGTGTGATTGCAAGATTGTTTTAAGCATCCGCATTTAGCGCATTTAGTTTCTAGATTAGCACTTACACCTATTCACCCCCCTCTAGGTGTTTTCAGATCCTACACGCCATGCTTGATCGCCTTCAAAGATTAGATAAGTCATAGCAATGGATCCAAGGTATAGAGCATGAAAGAGGTAAGCAAGAATTTTTAGTTTTCTTTTAATTTTAATCTTTAGTTTAGATCACCTCCATCACCAAATCTCTACTATTTTTCACTTTATTTGTACAAAATCATTTTCTATTTTTCTCCACCTTCTCAATCTAGCACTTTCACAATTTAACATAACTTATTTTTTCTTTTCAAGAACTGAAAGAAGAACTTTAACCATTTTTGTAACTTAAAAGAGAACTTGCAAAAAGCTTCCATCGCTAGTCCCTCCTTGAGGATCACGACCCGCTTAGCCACTTGCTATTGCGGTAGCATTTAGTACCTTGCACGTTTCAATCTTAATTTCTAAACTATCATTTCTGTGTGCAGGTTCTGACTCAATCAACGACCGATCAGATACTCCATCAACAGGTGTGTTAAAATGGTTAGTAGCAAAAAGTTAATTTTATTCGATAATTTGAGAAATAAATATAGAATTTAATTGAAATAACGGGGGTATTATCGAAAGAGGTACTCCCCTATCTTCATTGGAGGCACGGGATCACTCAATCGCCTTATACTGGGTGATCATTGTTGTAGTTGGGTTGGAGATAGAGCACTTGGCTATCCTGCATCGGAGGCTGCCTCATGGTTAAGAATGTACTCTTTGAGAAAGCTATGGCGGACAAGTTTTTTAAGGTACCACCAGAGGCTTTTGCAGTAGATAATCTTGTATTCCTTACTGTCAAGGTAAGAACAGTAATCACTATTAGAAAGTCTGTCAAATTACATCGAATATTTGCGCCAAAATTTGACATATTGCGTTGAATTTTTACGGATTGCGTTGAAATTTTGCGTCAAAAAAATTTGACTCAAAAGACCTAGACACAAACTTTGTGTCGAATATTCGACGCAAGTTTAAACATTGTGTCGATAATTCGACGCAAAATATTTTTTATGTATTTTGCATATTTACTTATTGCGTCAAAAATTCGACACAATGTTTAAACTTTGTAGCGTAAATTCGACGCAAGAGGTTAAATAAAATTATTTTTACAAAATTAAATTTTACAATTTGCATCAAAAATTCGATGCAAATCCTTTCGACGCAAATTGTCAGTTTTCATATCTGCACAAAATATGAAATTTTTGGTATAAAAATACAATCTGTGGCAACTAATTGCGTCGAATTTGTGAAAATCGACGCAATTATTGGTCACATTTTGCTTCAAAAATTAATAATTTTGACGTAATTTGTCAACTTTCATACCTACACAAAATGTGAAAATATTTGCTTTAAAAATACACTAGTGTCCTATAATTGTGTCGAAAATTAATATTTTCGACGCAATTTGTGAGCAGATTCTTTAGTTATGAACATTTTGAAAATTTTTAGTATAAAAATACAATCTATGTCAGCATGTTGTGTCGAATACTTATGTTTTGACGCAACTATGGGTGACAAATTGCGTCGAAAATATAATTCGACGCATTTTGTTTATATTTTTTTTTAGATCTGCAGCACACAACCTGTAGACCTATAGCACACTGCCCACATGCATTTCAATATCACATATATAACACGAAATCAAATATGTCACCAATATGTATCAAATATATCACTAATATATTTTTCATGAATATCACCAATATATCACCAAACAACACCAAATATCACCAAACAGCACCAAATATCACAAAAATATACAAATCACACAAATTCAAGTAATTTCACAAATGTCATATCAATACAAGTAATATAACTGGCGCAACATCTCACCTAAGCCTCGTCATTGTCTTCATCACCAGTGTTGTCGCCCCGCTGTTAGGTTGCCTACCGCTTTGTTGCTAGCCGTAAACTGGGTCATGAATAACCACATCTCTCTCTGAACAGCATCCAAACTAACGATCCTCTATCCGTCAGCCTCCGACTGCTGCCTCATGGCCTCAGATTCCTGCCTCATGGCCTCAACCTGCTGCTCAAGCTGGGCGATGTAGGTGTACCTCCCAACGGGCCTGGTGACTATGAGAACATCCACGTGCAGTCTGAGCCTCATGACACGTCCAAATGTCTCGAGAGTCGCTCGTGTACTGGCGGTGCTCTCGTTGCTACCATCTGCTACCGCCGCATCATAATTCCTCTCGAGCTGGAGCTGAAAGTTAACAAAGATATCAAAAGTACAATTAGATGTCTATCATTTTCATAAAAATATAAGGATATATAAATTAATTTTTTAATACTTACACCAATCGACATGGTGACGTTGGAAACTGGCTTGCCCCAAGTGCGGGGCATAGGAAGCTCACGCTCAAGAGCATCAAGCGCATCCATCTTCAGGAATTTCTTATTGTAGATCTCCTTTGCGTTCGGCTCCCTCCCGATTTAAAAATGTAAGAAATTTAAAAAATTAAATTAACTTAAAAAGCAAATATGCTATAAAACCAAATGAATATAAATTATACTTATAAATTTGCCCTTTCACACAGAAAGAACGTCTCAACCCATCCTATTGGGTAAGTCATTTGCAGCGCGAGTGATCGGGGAAAACCGTGCATAAAATATGTCATTTTGAAATCAAGAGTTAAAGTGTGTGTACTTGGGCTTCCTCGATATTTTCGTTATAGTATAGAGGTTAAACGGGTCGAATCCACAGGTACGGGAGGCGATAGAAACTTACACGGTATGTTCACGTATATGTTAAGTATTCTTCAATGTTTTAAAGAATCAAAAGAAAAGAAAACAAAAAGTGGAAAGAGAAGAGTACGGTGAAACATAAAGAAATAGGAACATAGAAGATAAGATATTTGTGATTTTTGATAATATTTCTAAAACAAAATAAAAAGAAAAGAAAACTCATGGTTACTAACTACTAATGGCTTCACTAACATGCTAACGTTTTAGTGATAGTTGCCTCACATGTATCTTTGGTCATCACTAGTCCTTAGTTCAAGAGCATTTCAAAGCATGACCCATAAGATAACTTTCACATCCAAACTCAACAAAACAAGTGCAAGCTACACTTAAACCATAAAAACTAAACAAGAGTAAGCATGGAATAAAGTAATGTTAGCTTGTTAGAGAGATAGGATGTTAGAGTGTTAGAATCCATCATCATGAGCCATCAATGGCTCTTGCAAGAGCAAGACCAAGTAGAGGCTATTAGATTCATGTGGATTATCAAGTAAAAAGTTAGCAAGTTAGTGATTAATAGTTAGTTGCCATGAGAGAAAATTAGTTAAGCATGCAAAAGGAGTTAGAACGAAGAAAACAAGGAGAGATAAAAAGAGAACCTTTCATAGATTGTCACATTCCATTACAAGCACTTTTACTTTCCTCTCATGTACTACTCTCTCCCTATTACAAGATCTGCAAGAAATGGAAGATACAAAGAGGAAGAAGAAGAACAACTAACCTAAACTACCATAAGAAGAAGAGACTACTCTAAAACTACAATACAACTAAAAAAAACTCCTAAAACTTCTCCTCCTAGTGCTCTGAAAATTCCAGGGTATTTATAAGCAAAACAGGGCACCAGGGAGTCTGTACGGAGCCGCGCGTCAAATCACGACCCGCGGCTCCACAACTTTGCGGCGGAAAAAGCGGCAAATGTCGTGTTTTCGTAGCAGTCCTAGGGCGGCGCGTGCAGCGCCGCCTGCTGCGCCCCCCCCCCCCCCCGCTTGTCCTCCTGTTGACTGTATATTCTGGAATCCGTATTTGTGCCCCCGGTTTTGACAAAACTACCCTCCAAAGTCAATGGCTATCTTTGTAGGCATTTAATCACCAATTAAATGGTAATTTTGGGTCTTCTTCATTTCATGCCATAGACCTAGAAACATGTAAGAGAGGTATTATTAACAGGATTTAACATTAAATAAATGTGAAGATGTAGTATGAAATATGCAATTTTAGAGACTAATCACACCCTCACACTTATCTTTTGCTCGTCTCGAGCAAAACAAAAAACTAAGAAAATATTACACCACTTTCTCAGGTGACGCGATTGCACTGAGCATGTGCAACAAACCGTTAAACCTCTAGGCTTCTCCTAGAGGAGGAGTTTTGTCTCCTGAGGGTTTTCAGCTGATTACACCCACAAAATCTATAAATAAAGAAATCAAATGTTAGTATTTTAAAAATGCATTTTGAAATAGAGGAAAGTATTAAAATATTTTTGCGAAAATTTAAGTGATCCAGGTCATAGGTTAACCAGAAATTATTCTTCCTTAAACTAAGTCGAAATGCAAAATCTTGTTATTAATTAAATGAAAGAATTTAAAATTGAATCGATTTTTTGATCTTTCATAAAACTCTTAGAAAAATATGCACTTTGTGAACTGTGAAGATTTTTGGGATATTTACTTAAACTTTCATGCTATTAATTTGTTTATATTTTTTTTTTTTCCTTAGTTTTCTTAGGCTTTCTTATTTACCTGAGTAGTGAGCCTTTAGCCGATGAATCCCAAACCAGATAGTTTTAAGGCATCAGATTAGAAAACATCTCTCGAACTTAAGGACTCGAGTAAACAAAGCTACAAAACTAAAAGGGATTATTTTATTTTTGTCCACTATTTTAGACGTGAATAATCATGCTTCCTGAGGCATAACTATCTACCTTCAATAAGTGGTTTTTAATATCATTATTTTATTTTTTATATATATATTTTTATGGCATTTTCAGTCTTTGTTTCAATCCCAAAAAATTGTGTAAGTGTGAAGTGCATAAATCTAAGGCAAAAAATTCAAGATCAAATTATCTTTCTAATCTTACTTTCTCAGCCTAAAATTTAAAAAAGATCTATTATTTTGACTTGGTTTAAAAATTTATAATTTTAGGTCTTTCTAATTCCTAAGATAATCTTAATTTTCTTTAAAATAAATCAAAACTATTTCTTTAATTCAAAAAGTTTTGTGAAAAGAAAAGAAAAGAGTTTCAACACAAAAGAAAATTTTAAAAATTTCCTAAATGGAAGTGTAAAAGAAAGAAAATTTAAAACTACATTTGTTAGTAAACTCTTCCCCACACTTATCTCATCCATTGTCCTCAATGCATCGTGAATGTGTATATACATGAAATAAATGAAAAGGGAAGAAAAATTACCTCATGGCGGTGGCTCCGGTGGTGGTCTAATTGGTCCACAAAATGCGGCCCAATTCAAAAAATGTGGATCTTACAGGAACCCACCAATGACTTCTCTAATATGACCTAGAAAAATATTGGAGAACTGTATGATCTTATTGAAAAAATTACCCCCATCTAATTTTCAATTTTCAAAAATAATTACTGAGTCATTTTTTTCAACATCCTTGTCCAACAATGAAGTGTTACTTTAGGAGATGATTGATTTGGACTTAAATAGAACAGGAACAAAAAACTGATACCTACTCAAAAATTTTAACTCAGATCAAATCGAAATTCAACAGTGAGAGTCAAAATTGATTCAAAAATAGGGTCGAAACTAAAGAATTGATGTTGACACACTTTCCCCATCAATGAAGTGTGATCAGAAGATATTGGTGATTCAATTTCACAGTGTACTGGTACAGGATTCCATGTTGACTTCAGAATAGAAAAAAAATCTGGTAAAGATACCAGAGTCATTATTGAATCAAAAAGTGAAATGGAATCACTAGCATGAGGTTCGGGATCACATTCATGTTCAATTTCAATTTCAGGAAAGGGATAACTTGCCAGAATGTCAAGGTGACTTTTATAACTTGGAGTTTGGTCAAGTTCAAATGTGCATTCTGAAATTGAATCTTGGTTTCCAAAATAACATGATTCTTGGGACCAATCGATAGAGTTAGGGATATAAGGATTGGTCAAAGGTTGACAAGAAAGACTTTTATCGCTCTCATTGATCAATTCGCTCATTATAGTGTCTAACCCACTGATAGGCCGGCTAACAAAATTTTGAGTCTGAATCATGTCTTCTATACTCTTTGCAATTGATTCTTCTTGAATAGGTGAGTATAGAAGTTGATTTTGGAAATTGTGGTGAGATTGTGAGTCTATCAAATATTGAGTTTGTTGCTCAGACTCACGTAAGAGCTCCATTCTCAAGTCCATGACTGATGGTTATTCATTTTGAATTAGCGCGACTGGAAAAGATGAGCATGACTCTTGAAAATTTGGCTGAGATGATGAGTCCAACAAATTTTGAATTTGTTACGACATTTCACAACAGTCTTCCAAATGCTTTTCTGGCTCAGATTTTTCTTCAGTTGGATGTTCTAGAAAAGGATTATATGGAGTTTGATTTGGGAAGGATTGTGAATTGAGCAAATTTTGAATTTGTTGTTGGGACTCAAGCATGGCTTCCATACTCCTTTCCAAATTAGATTTTTCTTCGGTTGGTGGGACGGAAAAGGAGGATATGAATCCAAATCAGGGAATGAAAATTGTGGACAAAGTGGTTGAAAATTTGACTCGGGGGAGGTGAATCCCCATGAACTCTGTGAAGAGTGAAAATTATTTTGAAAATTATAGTCATAGGATTGGGGATATGGGTCATATTGAGTCGGATAATCCCAATCCGGCATATATGGTTGGTTTATGTTGTACATAGCCGGGTCAGAGTTATCCGAGTCAAATGAGGTGGTCGGGGTGAAATATGAATTTATATTATAATTGAAAAAATTGTTATTGTTAAAATTCATTTCACAATTTACAAAAAAGAAAACGCACAAACAAACAAACAAACAAACAAAGAAAAAGAAAAAGAAAACAAGCATATGCTAGGGTTGACTTAGACCTAGACAACTCCTAACTGGTTAGACTGTCTAGGAGGGGTACCTTGTAGAAATCTGACCACAAGTTAATTGGCCATGTAGGGCTAAGACCAGTGGGAGGTATCCGTGCCGGAGCAACGGGCCTAATTATGTCAAATCACTGTTCTTTGAGGTTTCGCCTCTCAATCTCCAACCTTGGGCACCGATTTGACAAGAGTCAAATTCTAACAACTTTCCCCTTAGGTCAATCTTCAAAATAAGTTTGAGATGTCCCTAGGGGTCAACGTCTAGCAAGTTTATTTAGGCTTGGGTTGTGTGAGTGGGGAGGTGATTTTTGGCTAAGGGAGGGTAATGACTTCCCACCTCATGTTGTATTAGGTTTTGTCCTTAAATTTAATTCGTGCAAGTGTGCAATATAGATAAGAATGAACACACAAAAAGAGTAAATCACCCACGTATTTGTCCTATACTATATGCAATGCAATATGTACACCTCCGTCAAGATCACAATAATACAAGAGCACAGTACAGTATATTAGAATTGAAATTGATACGTGCCTAGATGCAAATATCTAAATCATTTTAAAGTATCCAATTTTCGTATTTTAGTTTTAAAATTATTATAGTGCACAGGTAATAAAAACTAGCAACAAAATATAATAATATACAAGAATTTACCCAATCACATAAAAGCAGATGTGGACCTTCTGCAATGCTAGAAATTTGACCTGCACACCAAAAAATAGAGAAGAGAAGTTAACAAAAACGTGAAATCAAACCATTCTCATCCCCGACAACGGCGCTAAAATTTGATCGGGAAAAAAACTGTGCACAAAATATGTCATTTTAAAATCAAGAGTTAAAGTGTGTGCGCTTTAGCTTCCTTGATATTTCCGTTATAGCATAGAGGCTAAACGGGTCAAATCCACAGGGACGGAAGGCGATAGAAACTTAAACGGTATGTTCACGTGTATGTTAAGTGTTCTTTAATGTTTTAAAGAATCAAAAGAAAAGAAAACAAAGAGTGAAAAGAGAAGAGTATAGTGAAACATGAAGAAGTGGGAACATAGAAGATAAGATATTTGTGAATTTTGATAGTATTTCGAAAACAAAGTAAAAAGGAAAGAAAACTCATGGCTACTAACTACTACTGGCTCTACTAACATGCTAACCTCTTAGTGATAGTTGCCTAACATGTATCCTTGGCCATCACTAGTCCTACTTCAAGAGCGTTTCAAAGCATGACCTATAAGATAACTTTCACATCTAAACTCAACAAAACAAGTGCAAGTTACACTTAAACCATAAAAAATAAACAAGAGTAAGTATGAAATAAAGTAATGTTACTTTGTTAGAGAGTTAGGATGTTAGAGTGTTAGAATCCATCATCATGAGCCATCAATGGCTCTTGCAAGAGCAAGGCAAAGTAGAGGTTATTATATTCATGTGGATTATCAAGTAAGAAGTTCGTAAGTTAGTGATTAGTAGTTAGTTGTCAGGAGAGAAAATTAGCTAAGCATGTAAAAGGAATTAGAAAGAAGAAAATAAGGAGAGATAAAGAAAGAACCTTTCATAGATTGTCACCTTCCATTACAAGCCTTCTTGCTTTCCTCTCATGTACAACTCTCTTTCCTATTACAAGATCTACAAGAAATGAAAGATACAAAGAGGAAGAAGAAGAACAACTAACTTAAACTACTCTAAGTAAAAGAGACAACTCTAAAACTACACTAAAACTAAAGAAAAACTCCTCAAAACTTCTCCTCCTGGTGCTCTGAAAATCTCAGGGTATTTATAGGCAAAACAGGGCACCAGGGAGTCTGTACGGAGCCGCGCGTCAAATCACCGCGTGCGGCTCCATGAATTTGCCGCGAAAACGAGGCAATTGCCATGTTCCATGGCAGTCCTAAGACGGTGCGTGCAGTGCCGCCTGCTGCGCCCCCTTGCTTGTCCCCATGTCGGCTGTATGTTCTGGAATCTGGATTTGGGCCCCCGATTTTGACGAAACCACCCTCCAAAGTCAATGGCTATCTTTGCAGGCTTTTAATCACCAATTAATTAGTGATTTTGGGTCTTCTTCTTCATTTCATTCCATGGTCCTAGAAAAATGCAAGAAAGGTATTATTAACAATATTTAATATTAAATAAATGTGAAGATGTGATATGAAATATGCAATTTTAGAGACTAATCAGCGAGAGGCTTTACATTTTTTTTCTCTTTGACTACAAATTTAAAAATAAATAAGTTAGTAATTTTTAGGGATAATAATATATAAAGAATTCATAACTTTTTTATTTTATCAATCCGCTCCCGTCGTCCTGACTGTTCTGTTCATATATCGACAAGAGATTCATCCAAGTCTCATTGTCGACTCTGTCCGGCTGTAATGCAGCAGCATCATCTATGGACCCCTGGATCAAAGGTACGACATAGGGAACAATTTTTGTTGTCATTCAACTTCTTCCTTGCTTTGTCATTGAACCACTTGCGCAACTTCCTTCGAATATCCCCCGTGTCATTCCAAACCGGCAGTGAAAAATCACTAAATCACCTTGTATATAACACAATATCAGTTAGATTAAAATCTCAATAAAGCATAACACAACTTACAACCAACTCATGATATAATGCTTCAACTCACCCTGAGTTCTTGTGGTCAGGCCAAGTCAGGACTGGAGAGAACCCATCGCAATGGCAGACATGACGACTAATGCGATCTGAGAGTGCGTCATAGTGAGGGCCAAACGGGCAGACATGATGACTAATTCGACGCAATATTTTGGCCGCAGTATGTAAAATATTGCGTCGATTATTCGACGCAAGGTTTTCCACCAAAATTTCCCGCAGGATTTTAGTTTCCGTCAAAAAAGTGACACAAAGTTTTACAGTTTGCATTGAATTTTTGACGCAACAAAAAAATATTGCTGTTTTCTAACTTTGTGTTGAATATTTGATGCAATTTTTTATTTATAAATATTTTTAATAGATGTCATTTTTTTTACAATTGTGTCGAATTTACGATAATTTGATGCAAATATTGCGTCGAATGTATATTCGACACAAATATTGCGTCGAATGTATATTCAACGCAATATTTCCACCACAAAATTGCAATTTTCTAGTAGTGTTAATCTTCCACTCTGGGAAGCGCAGGTTCGTGTTGGATCGGCTTCGGGACCCATGGTTGGTCATTGATGGCACTGAAGACCTCGTTGATGGGAAGCCTCAGCGGGGTGAATGTTATTCCTTTCAGAAGGCCCGGAGTGGACTTGGAGAGAGGATCAGAACGCCTGCTTCTTGAAGACAGGTTTCCCCTGATTCTGGTTACTGGCATAGGTCAGAGTCTCGCGCTGCAAAATCATCTGTTCTTCGTCATTGCCGCATTCGAGAGAGTGGTTGACGAAATTCTTCATAGACTCTTCCAACGATAGTAAGGCTGAGCCCGGGACATGATGTCACTCATCCGAGTGACATCATGGTTCAAAAGATATTTGTATAGGGAGTGAGAAATCTGCATGCCGCTGATGAATGCGAGTGCAGAAACATTCTTACCGTAGTTGGGAATTTTGGCTAGTTGGCTCTGAAATAGCTGATGTAGAACTTGAGGCTATCACCCTACCTCATGTTGATGGAGAGGAGGTAGTGGTTGTTCTTCTTGGCATATCAACAGAAGTGTATTGAGTAAGGAACGCCTTGAATACCTCCTCGAAATGGTGGACAGAATGTAGCAGCAGGGAGTAGAACCAATATGAAGCCACGCCTTTTAAGCAAGTCAGAAAGGTTCGACACATGAGTTCAACATTGTAGGAGTAGGCTATTATCTTATCTTGGAAGTGTCTGATGTGTTGAACCAGATTGCTCGCTCAGGAGTAGTGATCAAAGGTCAGAGCTGAGAACTTTTTAGAAACTTGCACTAGGGCGTCGGAGACTTTGGCAGCTACCAGTGTCAGTCCACTATGAAATTGCAGCTTTGCCTCCCGGATCTGCCTCTGGACCAGTTCGTCGAAGGTTCTGATGTCAGGGAACTCTTCAATTTTCCTCCCAGTCTGGCTGCGCTGAATTCTTGTTTGGTAACGAGGCGAGTCCGCTTCATTGTCAGAGTTGTCTTCGCACAAGGAAGACATTGGTCTGGGCCGCCTCAGAGTGATGGGCCCATCGCCTTGCGGCTCTCCCCTCTTTTGGGTCCATCCTATGATTGTATTTGTACTTGAGTGCCTTGAAGGGCAACAATTTGAGCCTAAAATTGGTCATTGAGTTGCCTTAATGTCTCTTGTTAACGAATGTGTTCTCGCACTCGAGAGTCATCTGTTCTCGATTGTGATCTGACCAGGCTTGCTACTCCTTCATTTGCTCTTTCATGTAGGCAAACATTTGAAGGATCATGCCTTTGAATAGCGATGATTGGGCATCGGTGGCTATCCTCTGAGATGAGAGAAGCCGGCATCATCTGTAATGCTCTCGCGATTGACGGTGTGTGGAGGGACCATTTCTCTAGTGTTGGTATTTGTCCCGCATTTAGAAGGGGCGTTGTTGTGATGATCATCTGAAGGGAAGGGATGGAGACCTCGAGTGTAAACTCAAGATCTCAATAAAAGCACCAGTTTTTTAGGGAAAAGATCTAACCAGTTTGTAGTGGATAAATCTCGGCCATAAGCGACTGGACTCTCCCGATTAGACCTATTATAGCACACAGAAGAGAGACATCTTTCAGGTTAGGAGCACTGGTGTGGTGCCAGCCTAAGACCTTCGGGCGTGAGAATCAGTAGGTAGAAAGGTGGAAGGATCTAGCAGAGGATAACTGCTAGTGTGTTTTGGTGGACTAGCACAAGAACACGGCCAATATGATGGACTAGCACAGGGAAACTTCCAGTATGGTGGTATTGTGTTTGTTCTGAGGTTCGGAAAGCGACCTCCCTTTCCTTGGAGAAGAATGATAGTATATACTGACTTAGATGCTGGCGTGCAGGCGGAACTGGTAGATTGTTATAAATGCATGATCTGCACGTGCTGGATTTATTGTAACAGTCGTGATCACCGGTACTGGTTGGTTGGGATTATATGCGAGAGATTTGCCACTTTCTATAACTGTCCACGTTGATGGGGGTATTACACATTATGAATGTGGCGGGGGGATGGAGCTGCATAACTGTCGGTGTAAATCAAGGATGATCGATTGTGAAGCTTAGGTTCGGAGCTGAAGTCTTCAGAATGTGTAGGGTTTAGGAGTAGAGAAGACCCTGAAGAGGTAAGGACTTCGGATGGTAAAGGCCTCGAAGTGGTTAATTGGACTAGCAGAATGTGGCTCCGGGTTGGAAATGTCTTCAGATGGAGGGCAGCTCCGAGATGCTAGATGTGGCGGAGGTTTCAGGATGGACTCTCAGTGTTATGGATGTCTCGAGGGAACCCTTCGGTAATTTGGACACGTGTCATCATCTTGATACGGGTCAAATTTTGACGGCTATAGCTAGTCTTTTGGGATGGTAACCCAAGTCCTTACAACAACTTGTGTCAATTATCCAGCAAATTCAAATTAAGTTTAGAGGTACAACTGTTGCAGTTAGAAGTTGAAATTTCCTTTTCTTTTGGCTACATATTGTTGCTATATGTAGCTACCATTCAACAAATTACTTCGATGGTTTTGGATCTATATAAAGAAATATGTCCCATGAAAATAAATGCTCTTGATATTTGCACGCCCCGCTCAACAAAATATGTGAATACGACACGTGACGAGAGTCGGCGACACATATACTCCAGGAGAATACCCCTCATATATACGCTAAGCCTAATGTAACCCTAGTAAGTTATATATATAAAAAATGAAAGCATTAAAATCACTGCAAGGTGACATAAATTTCTACACAAAGATACATTATTTTATGAATAATCAATTGATAATGAGTTCTATCTATAGAGAATTAAGTAAATTAATGAGAATTAAAAGAGGTAAGAATAATACCCAATCGGGTGATCATGCAGAGAGAAACTCCGAGCTCCTCGCAATACATATAATCTTTCTGACACCTAATCAACAAAATGAAACATCCCTAGACTTTACTCGAAGCCATAGATGAAGTATCACGGCGACAGCCTGAGCAACAAGTCAGATCTGAACTCGGGCGAAGCGGGTCAGGCTCGGTTTCTAACTTGAAGCTCGCGGGGTTGGGTTGGAGATGCCAAGGCAATGGAGGCGCAATGCTGGGGTTCGGGCGACCTAGGTTCGCGTTGGTTGTGAAAAGGAACACCTAGAGGGGGCTGAATAGGTGTTTGTGCTAATCTAAAACTAAATGCAAAACTAAGTGCGCTAAATGCGGAAGCTAATGCAAATTTTGCAACACACTTAGTACAATCAACAAGTGTAGCCGAATTCCCCGTGAAGGGCTCTGGACTAACTCCTCTGATTCCCCTTGAATGGGTTGAGGTGCTATATGAAGCTCTTGTTGATTAGGTACAAGTGAGGCACACACAAACAACCAAGCATATACAAGATATAGCAATGTGAATTATGCAAGGCACAACACAAGCAAATAGATATGATATGACAATATGAATTATGCTCAACACAAGCAAATATGATATGAATGAAGTATGATGCTTTGCACAAATGTAAAGAGAGAGAGTTTAGAGACAAGTGGATCAAACGCAAACACAATGATATGTTTCGAGGTTCGAGCACCCTTGCTCTACATCCCCTCCTACACCACCGTGTAGGATTTCCAATCCACTATACCGTCCACCGAGGACTCCCACCGAGGGAACCTTCACCGAGAAAGATTTGTACAAAATGGAGTACCCAACTCCTCTCTCAAACAAACACCTCCTCACACAAGAGGGATAGGCTCTTAGCCAAACAACCACAACAACCAACACCTCTACCGAAGAGGGTTTACAACCAAACTCCACCTCTCATAAGAGGGAGCAAACCACAAGCCTCAACCTCTACCAAAGAGGGAGCAAACTCCAACCCAATATAACAACCTCAACCTCTACCAAAGAGGGAGCAACCAAGAAATCAAGGGTTTACAACAAGTGGTATATCTCATCCACAAACCTCTTTCCTTTTTCCACAAATACAAGATCCTAATAGAATAGGATAGAAGATATAGCTCAAGTGTGAAAAACACAAGTGTTTTGATCAAAGAAAATCTCTTGCGAAAATACCAAAATGTGAAATCACCTAGAGGGGGGGTGAATAGGTGATGGCTATATGATAATGGCAATTATGCGGAATTTAAAATTTAACTCTAACAATTATCACAATACAAATACTTGCAAGAATTAAACAAGGTAAAGGTGCAAGTAATTAAAGAGATAGAGTTAGAAGAATTTGAGCAAACGCAAACACGCCGATATGTTTCCGAGGTTCGAGCCACGCTCTACGTCCCCGCCTTCACACTTGAAGGATTTCCACTATTGAGGATCCCACCGGATCAACAATACAAGGACAACACTTGTCCGTCTCCCGTGATGACACTTCACCACCTTGAGCACACTAGCTCGCCTTGAGGCCGATGCCTCTACAACTTCACTCAATTACAATGGAAGTGATCACACTTGACCACTTTACAAAAGAGCTCACTAAGCACAATCCTAGAACCAAATAGGAGAGTTAGAGTATGGGATTGTGTAGTGCAAAGCTAGAGAGAAGTAGAGGAATAGGCTCCAAGAAAGGTGATGGAAATTTAGGCTTTGGAGAGAAAAATCTTTTCTTTTGAAAACTTTGGAAATCTTTGAAACTTTTGTAAAATAGCACTTGATAGCTCTAAAATCATTAGTCATTTCATATGAAGTGACCACCTATGTATAGGGGTCAAAAACTGCTCAAGAGATTCGTTGGAGACAAATCCCTAAAGTCAAAAAGTCAGAAAAATAGCTGTTGAGTCTGTCAGAATTTTTGACAGACTACCGGTCGACCGGGTCGGTCGACCGCCAACGGTCAAAAATCCGACCGTTGGGGCTCACCGGTCGACCGGGTCGGTCGACTGGCAATTTCCAGAGAGCAGCAGGTTGGGGCCGGTTGAGTATCGGTCGACCTCCGGTCGACTGATACGCACATGCACATTTGTGCATGTCGGTCGAGTGCCGGTCGACTGCCGGTCGACCGGTCACTGTGAATTTCTGAAAAATCAGAATTCACAGACCTGGACAATTTTGGATTTGGTTTTGGGTCTTGGATAAAATGTTTTGGTCTTGAAAAATCATAGAGTATGAGCATGTGTCATACTACTATCAAGGTAAAATACTTGGTAAAAATTCTTTGATAAAAACTTGATTTTCAATGAAATGTTTTTCCCAAAAACTAGTCTCTCTAAAATCGTATTTCCAAAATAGATATGTTCAACTAAAACTGAGTTTGGAAATAGAAATAGAAATTATTTTGAAGCCATAAACTACTCTAGAAAATGTGTGTGTGTGATATCCCATATCTCTACTTCTACTATTTAGTTTTGACAAAATATTCTAAAATGAAAATAAACAAAGTACAAATCTTGGATTCTTTAGCAAGTCTTGATCTTCTTCTTGAACTTTTCTTCAACGCAAATTCCGAAGCTTCCTATGTGCTTTAGCTTGGGAATGCAAATGTTGGGCGAACTCCAAATTTGTGAGTCTTTTAGCGGAGTCGTCAAAATCTGTTTCTTGAACCTGAAATACTTTAAAATCAAGATTATTAAATACATAACTAAATATGTTTTGCTATCATCAAAATAACCGGGATAATGGCCTTTGGGCCAACAAAATGATATGGAGATAAAGAACAAGAAATCAATTCCCAAAAACTTGTTTTCTTTGAAAATAACAAAACACTTAAAAACAATTAAGATTGATCTTTTGGCACTTAAAACTCTTTTGAAAACTCTTTTAAAACACTGAAGAAGTCAGGAAAAATTTGCTCTAAAAACTTGGCCAAAAACCCAAAGAGATGGGGTTTTTATAGGCCCATCAGAAAACTAGCCGTTAGAGCTGAGCTGGCAGCTCTGACAGGCAACGGTCGACCGGCCCGGTCGACCGCCAACGGTCAGAAATATGACCGTTGGGCAACTGCGATCGACCGGCCCGGTCGACCGAAACAAACAGAGAGCACTGTAAGTGCCCCGGTCGACCCGAGCGGTCGACCGTCCCAGTGCCTCCAAACGTGCACAGATTTGTGCACGTCGGTCGACCGGCCCGGTCGACCGACTTCACCCAAGTCGACTAGGTCAGGTTTACTAGTCAACTGATTGAAGCCTGGAACAGAAATCTGGGTCAGAAAAACACTATAAAATATTTTTCTAAAAATCTTTTAACACTTCTAAAAATCACCAAAAATAGTTTTATCATTTTATATGGAAACACAAACTTGTGATAAAAATTTCAAGACATATATTAATCATATAAATTCATTTTTGAGTCTTGTAAAGTTTATCAAAAACCAACACTTGTATTTTTATCAAACTTGATTTTTCAATACATGAATAGGATAGTCAAAATAAGTTTGTCTAGCAAGTTTAAAGCATGTATGTATATTTAGAACATATCTAATGTATATAGAAATAAAGTAAACTTATTTTGATCTACCATTCATGAAAACCAAAAACCAAAACATAAAAACTTTTGTGTGTTGTGCACTTGAGCATATCAACTATACTAAGCTTTACAAATTGGATCTAAAATACACTATCTAAACTATGGATACCTAAGTCTTCTTGATGATCTTCATCTTCAAGTTGACTTGCTCCAAAACTCCATCCATGGGCTAGGCAATGTGTGATCTTGAAGCTTTGGCCCTGGAATCATCATGAAAAGCTTCTAAACTCCTTGTTTAAGCTAATCACCAACTAATATCTTGGTTAATGATCTGAAACTTAAACAACACAAGATTATTAGTAAACATAACTACATGAGTTAATCATCATCAAAACTAGAGTGGAAGGCCTTTAGGCCAACAATCTCCCCCTTTTTGATGATGACAAAACTCATGGAGTTATATATGCATGGATTAAAGTTAAGCTTCAAAGAAGCTCCCCCTTAACTCATGCATAGACATAAATAATAAGATATGGAAATGAAGCACATGAATATGTATGCAAGTATGGAGATAAAACATGCAACAAGCATAAATCAAAATCTTTTTCTCCTATTTGCAATACAAAAACATATATGCATAAATAACAAGAAAGACAAATACTTCTCCCCTTAAGCAATGAAAACATGCATATAAACTCAAATACTTCTCCCCTTTTTGTCAATCATCAACAAAGGGTTCAAAGTAAACTCAAATCAAACAAATTTTTTTCTCCCCCTTTTGTCAAACAAAAAGATCAAGAAGGGGTTAAACAATCCAAACAATAAAATGAGGGGTAAAAATCTTTCTCCCCTTTTAAGTCAATCAAAACAATAAAACAATGTTCTCCCCCTTTTGTCTAAAACAAAAACAAGGTCAATAAGGGGTGACTATAAACAACATGATGTCAATAGATAAATATGTCAATGAAGCATCTTGATATCAATTGAAAATAAACAAAGATCAATAGATGTTATATGCTATATACATTCATGAAGAGGAAGACGCTAAGTTAGCTTCCCTACACATATGCATTACATGAAAGAGGGATGTTAAGCCCTAATTCACATAACACACACTATGTAATGCATAAGAGGAGATGTGAAGCTCGCCCTACACACGTGTACCACATAACGAAGAGATGTTAAGCTCTTCAATACAAGATACACTCATCATGAATTTATATGCATATAGTCAATACAAATCAAAACTTTTGTATTTTTCTTAAAAAAAAATTTAGATACCAATTTTAAGCAAAACACATGAAACATCTTGATACCAATTGATATTAAACATAATAAATTTTGAATGTTTAAACAAAATTTTGATACCAATTGTAAATAATTTTCATATTAAACATATGATACCAATATGAAATTTTCAATCATAAAGTAAGAGAGTGGGAAACAAATACCAATTGAAGAATCACCAATTGAAATACAAAATTAAATTTTCTCCCCTTTATGAAATACTAACTAAAAGGATGCTTGGGCTTGATACCAATTTAAAAATAATCAATTAAAACAAAATTGAAGCTCAAGCACTAGCATAAACAAGATTTTGTGAAAAATTTATATCTTAAGTACAAATAAAACAAGTATATGTGTATGAAATAGAATGAGTACCAATCACCAATAGATGATACCAATTGAAAATATACATACACAATAAATATATGAGTATACAAAAAGATCAAAATGATACCAATTGAAAGAGTTCAATGATACCAATTGACATAGCAATAAGTTCAAGTGTATACATCATATTACTATACCTCCCAATCAAGGTTCAAGTTTTAAATGATTTTCACTTGTAAAGCATACATGAACATGATCTCCCTTCCAACCTCCCATGGAAGGTAGGGGTTTTCAAAAATAGATTTGAAAATATAGTTTTGTATGAAAATCACTACCAAATTGAAGAATACGAACTAGTCAAATGGAAACACTTTTAAACTAGTACGAAATCCTTCAAGTAAGGAATAAAACAAAATTATTTTTCATGAAACACATGTAAACCACATGATCACTAAACACTCAAAGTCCATAAAGCTCATTCAAACTCTCATGAAAACAAATCATGAGTAAACTAATAAAGTGAGTGAACAAGTGGTATGTGACACACATCAATCATGAAAATATTCAATTAAGCTCATATGAAATTCCTTGAAGACATGAAAAGCTAGATTTTCATTTCCAATAGAAATTACCTAAAAACATGAAAATCATCAAAACTTATTTAACCTTCATGGCATATGTATGTCTAATACAAACTAAAGTATACATACATATCCAAAACATAAAGAGTCCACAAATGTATATGCATGAAGGCACGTGGCTCAAAAGGATAATCATGTATATCTAATAGTTTGGACAAGATAGACATATACATGAAGCTAAACAATTAAACACAAAATCAAGAAAAACTAAATTTTCATCAAAACAAATTTCATTTCAAGGTATATGTATGAATTGTCAACACAATAAGTATACATACATATCCCTACACACAATTGAGTCAATATATATAGATTTGCATGAAAGGCAAATGACTCAAGGGGTATACATGTATATCTTAAAGTTTGGCAATACAAGCATATACATGAAGTGAAAAACTCATAAAACAAATCCAAAAATGGAATACAAGTTTGAAATGTATGAATCATCAAAACTAGACTATACTAGCACATTTAATGGGTTCAAATAAGCATTCAACTCAAACATATATAGATTTATTTGTGGCCCACTATATGCACGAATATATACCTAGTCTTAATGAAAACTAACATCTAAACATGTAATCAACACATGAAGTATCAAAACACAATAAAAATTAACATGATAAACTTAAACATGATTATTATGCAAATCCACATGTTATTAAACCTATGATAAACATGATAGTTAAAAACAAACGGTGAGAACACAAAGTATGGGTCCATATAAACATGGGTGTCTCAAAATGCTATACATGCATGCCTAGGATCTAATGAACATGGCATTATCATAATAATCACCAAATAATGGAACATGCTAAAAACATCAAAGATATGAAATACAAATCATACATGATCAATATGTACATGCATGTGCATTAGATCTAGGTCATACAAATTAGTTTAACCAAGGTGAAAACACAAAAATATAAGTCCATATAAAACATGGATGTTTCAACCAACTAATAAGTATAACACTAATCTAATTAACATGGCATATTCATGATGATCACTAAACATCAAATCATGCTATGAAAGATAAACATGGAAAGCATGTAAACATAAGGAGTTAGAGATTCGATACCAAAACCAATGAGGGCACCGCTCTAGTTCTCCAAAACAAAGGTGGTCCTCTCCACCAAACTTTCCCTTGAAAGTGATGCATCCATTTGATTCCTTTAAGTCCGGAACGCATCCACTCCAAGGTGTCATCACTCTCACGTCATGTGAGAGCCCACACCTACATCAAAAACGATAGGAGGGGTGGTCTTTGGCAACCATATCTTTTGGGTCCATGGGGGTTAGTATCTTCTCTAACCCAAACAAACTTCTTTGCTAAATTCTCAACATGTAAACGATCATAGCAAAATTTAGCAAGATGGCCTTTTTGGCCACAATGTGTACATGTGTACACATGAGCATACATGTGTTGATGGTGTCCGTGTGGAGCATGTGTATGCCGTGGAGGGTGTGCATGCATAAAAGTTGGAACTTATTTCTTACGAATCAAGGTTTCCAAGCGTGAGTGGTTCATGGCACATTGGCTCATAGTGAAGCCCAAACAATCCATTTTCTTCTTAATTAAATTTATATCATTATCAATCAAAGAAGAAGTGGAGCATGCAAGGGGTGATCTAGGTGAAACTACCCTAGCATGGCAAACATGTTCATCAATCTTATTTTTCAAAACAACATTTTTTTTTAAACAAATATCTAAATCATTTGAAATAGAATTAATTTTATTTTCAAAGCAACATTCTCTTTTAAAACAAAATCAATTTTTGAAGACAAGTTTTCATTTTTCTTCAAAATTGTTTCACAATTATTTTTAGACTTTAAAAATTCATTTTTTTTAAGTGCAAGATCTAATTGAGATCTTAATGCATCTCTTTCATTATAGACCTCAACCTTCTCTTGCAAAACACAATCAAGTCTAGAATGCAAACTCTTAATTTCTTTTTCAATTTCTAGACTTTTCTTTTTCAAAATCTTATATTTTCTATTAAGTTTTCACACACAATGGATAGTTCTTCATTCAAAGCATGTGGATCAACAAAATCATTTGAAGAACTAGCACAATTATCATTATCTAAGTGGGGTTCCGAATGTACCTCAATGGAGTTATTCCCTTGGACCATGAAGCATTGTGACTCGGACTCTCCACTAGATTCCTCCGGTTGGTTTGGCACTTGAAGCTCAGAGGTGGTGGTTGTTGTTGTCAATTTGTTCCACACTGCAAAGGCGGAATCAATGTTAGAAACACACATAAGATAATCTTTAGATAATGTGCTTCTAATGGCCTCTAGGGCTTGTGCATTGGCTCCTATATGATTGCTATCACTAAGGAAGGATTCCTTGGTAATGGCAAGGTAAACTTTATGACCTAGGGTTTGTAAATAAACGGTCATCCTAATCTGAAATCGCTATGATACTAATTGAGATCACCTAGAGGGGGGGTGAATAGGTGATGGCTATATGAAATATGGCAATAATGCGGAATTAAAAATTTCTAACACAACAATTCGCACAAATGTAAATTTGCAATAAATAGAACAATATAAGTGCAATAAAGTAAGAGAGTTGAGTTAGAGAAAATTCGAGCAAACGCAAACACGCCGATATGTTTTCGAGGTTCGAGCCACGCTCTACGTCCCCGCCTTCACACTTGAAGGATTTCCACTATTGAGGATCCCAACGGATCAACAATACAAGGACACACTTGTCCGTCTCTCATGATGCCGCAACACCACCTTGAGCACACTCGCTCGCCTTGAGGCCGATGCCTCTACAACTTCACTCCAAGAAGAAAAATGAGTGATCAACACTTGATCACTTTACAAAAGCTCACTTAGCACAATCCTAGAACCAAGTATGTAGATGTAGATTGATGGGATTGTGTAGTGCAAAAGCTAGAGAGAAGTTAGAGGTAAAGGCTACAAGTTGGGGTGTTGACAATTTTTGGCTTTGGAAATCTTTTGCAAGAGAAAGCTATTGAAAACTTGGAAAACACTTGAAAATCTTTTGTAAAATTATTCTTGATGGATGTCTAATCAAATAGAAATGACCTCCTATTTATAGGGGTCAAAAACAACTCAAAACAGCCTCTCATAGCTGTTGGAATCAAATCCCAAAACAAAAACCTGACAGAAAACTAGTTGTTGGAATCTTTCAGAAAATCTGACAGAGTCCGGTCGACCGGGACGGTCGACCGCCAACGGTCAAAAATCCGACGTTGGGGACCTACGGTCGACCGCCTCGGTCGACCGAGTTTTCCCGAGAGCAAAACAAAGAGATCGGTCGACCGTTGCGGTCGACTGATACTCGTGCACAATCTGTGCACGTCCGGTCGACCGACCCGGTCGACCGGCCACTATTAGTTCTGAAAAATCAGAACTGCCAGAACCAGAAAATTTGGGAAATGGTTTTATCTTTTAAGTTTTATATTTTAAACTTGTAAAAACTTAGAGTATGAGCCTGTGTCAATACTCTATCATGTTTAAAATATTTTGATATAAATCCTTTTGATAAAAGCTTGTTTTTCTCAAAAACTGTTTTTCCAAAAACTTAAATATTTCTAACTTAATTTCCAAAACATGTTAGGAAATGGATTTTGAAATCATTTTTGAAGCCCTTATAAAAACTGAATAGGTGTGTGTGTAATCCCAATCCTCTACTTCTATCATCTAGGTTTTGACACAATTTCTAAAAACAAAAATACAAATCTTGTTTTTCTTTGTCGTCTTGATCTTGTCTTGATCTTCACATCATCATCTTGATCCTGAAGCATCCTAGTTGTGCATAGCTTGGGAATCTTCATTTTTGCGGCGTCCAAACTTGTGAGTCTTTTAGCGGAGCCGTCAAAAATAACCTGTTAAATAACCTGAAATATTCTGAAACACAAATGTTAAATACATAACTAAATATGTTTTGTTATCATCAAAATAACCATGGAGATATCGGGCAAATGGCCTTTGGGCCAACAATCTCCCCCTTTTTGATGATGACAAAACATATGTAGTTATCACAAAATATTTTGGGTAGAGACTTCAAATGAAGCTCCCCCTCAACACATGCATATCATAAATGATACAAATCATACTCAGGCATAGTGTAAAAAATGACAAACACCATATTTCCATGCCAACAAGTACTCATATCATAGAGCAAATACTCATGTCATAGATAAAGATAGAACATGGGTTCATACAAAAGGATATATAAAGAAACACGTCCACAAAGCATAATAGAAAATACATGTAGAAATATGTCCAAATACATGTCCAAAACAAAATAAAAATAAATACTACATGTAAATACTACATGTCCAAACACAAATAATACATGTCCAAACACACACAAAGTACTACATCACAAAATATACACAAAGTACTACATCACAAAATATCTCTCTCAAGATAACTCTTCATAAATAACTCTCCCCCTTTTGACATCATCAAAAGGGGAGGTCACTCCTCAGCACCAGCATCACCGTCATTGCCGTCTCCGTCATCATCGCCGGCATCGTCCGTCCTCTGACGAGTGCTCCATGCCTTCGGCCATAGTCTTGTCACCATCACCATCTTCCTCTGAAGAAGCTGCCGCCTCCTCTGGATCAATGCTGTCAACCCGAGGTCGAGGTGGAGGAGCCGATGATGGAGCTCTAGTAGGAAATGGAGGACCAGTGGAGGGAAGTGGACGAGCGATGGAAGTAGGATCAGGAGGAATCATGTCAAATTTGGTGAAAAGAGCATCAAACTGTACATCCATGAATCTCATGGAGTCAGCAATATATGACATGTCATTCCTAAGACCCTGGATGCGAGAGTCCATCTCTGCTCGAGCAGCGGCCTCACGCTGAAAACGTGCATCCAGCTCTGCACGAAAAGCTGTATCGCGCTGCTCAATCCAGGCCTGATGTGCCTCAAACTGAGAGCGGACCTCAGAAGAGATGAGAGACTGAAGATCAGGAGGAAAAGCTGGGGCTGACGCAGATGAAGTCCCTGGGGCCGAAGATGACCCTGGGGCAGAAGAAGATCCAGGAATAACTGGAGGTGGAATTGGAGGTTGCTCAGGAGCGTGTCTACGCAACTGTGCTTCCATCCTCTTCAACAAAACTCCATCAATGTTTATATTGGGATCTTCTGAAATCTCAGCAGAAAGATCAAAGTTGAGGGCTCTGAGAATGTGAGTAATCAGCATGCCAAAAGGAAGACTTCGACCGGACATACGAATTTGGTCAGAAGCCATATGAGATGCAATGAGTCGGGGATATTTATCTTAATGCCTCGCAGAAGGCAATAGATAATCAGAGATGTAGGACCCCTAGCATTACTATACTCACCATGCTTAGGGACTAGGTTGTAGAAAATAATCTTAGCAAGGACCTGAGCAGTGAGAGTGAACCTACTCACAACTTCGTTCCTTACTAGACCAGGGTTGTCATCCCCGTGGATCAAGGTAGAGGCGGTGAGCGCAGACTCACCGTCAGGATATGACTCAAAAGTGTGTAGGTCATAGGAATACACATCAACACCACCAGGGGTGAGATGTAGGATATCAGCAAATCGACCGATGCTAAGGTCGATGTCCCTACCTAACACTCTAGATTTGATCCGGTTCCCATCAAATGAAAAGTTTGCATAAAAATAGGGAACTAGAGAGGAATAGACTTGTTCCTTGATAGTTAAGAACTCGTCTAGTTCATTGTTCCTAAAGATTTGGGGGATATCCAAATGCTCAAAATCTTGAATGACAACATATCTCCCCGAGTTGTTCTTTCTAGAGGAAAGATTGATGTGACGATTACCGGCAAGTTCACTGACAAAAAGACGTTTAGGTTTGGGAGTTGAAGGTTGTGCAATGGCTTTGCCTTTTTCTTGCCTTGAACGTTTTGACATTTTGGAAAAAAAAAATTTTAGGTTGAAACAAGTTAGGGCTTGATCTAGATGCTTAGAAACCTAGAATTGATGACAATAGATAGTTGATTCAAAAGCAAGATATGATAAACAGAATCAAAAATCGGATTTTTACCTTAACTTGAAGGACTGAAACCCTAGATCAGTGAAAGCCGAATTTCTCCGAATCCAGCAGATGGATGATCCTGAAACTGAAGATCTGGAAGTAGAAGAAGGAATTACAAGTGGGTTTTAAATTAATTTGAGATCGGTTGAGAGATTGGAGAGAAAAAGAAAATTTTTTGGAGAAGGAGGGAGTCAGGTTCGTCGAGTTTGAGTGAGAGAGAGAGAGAGAGAAAAAGCGAAATGAAATAACAGATATAGGGCTGGATCCGTCGAACAGTCGACCGGGGTTGACTTTTGGTCGACGAGGACAACCCGAGAGTTCTGAATTTTCAGAACGGTCGACCGGACCCAAGGTCGGTCGACCCAGCAAACCCGAGAGCACAGCAGGCTCTGAGCGGTCGACCGATACTATAGTCGGTCGACCGATACCACAGCAGAAATAAAAATAATTATTTCAAGCGAAGTCGGTCGACCGCGACTATAGTCGGTCGACCGGCTTTGCCTGAAAAACAGTCCTGCAGTATCAGCCCAAAAAAAAAAATTTAAAAGAAATTTTAATAAATTACAAATATGATATATTATACATACATGATTACAAACAACATGTTTAATCTTTATTAAGTTGTTATGTCAACCAAAGTTACACACAAGACATTTTATTTTATTTTTCATTTAAATACAAAGTTTTAGAGATGTTGAAGCCGAATACCCAGTGACGGGTTCTGAACTTCTTCCTCTTGATTCCTCGTGAAATGAGTTGAGGCGCGCAATTTCCATCTCTAAGGTATTTGCTTTATATATGAAAATTTTACAAATGTTTATTTTTATTTATGAAAATAACGTGTATATGTATACAAGTATATAATCACAAATTATAAACTATACATGTGGACATTTAAACATTGCATAAACAACTAGATATCAAAAACTGGACATGGCATATACAATCATGATAGAGTTGCAAGTTTATACTAATCATGTATCAATGAGGCATAAAATTAAACTAGCAATCCTATAACAATTGTATATACAAATTAAACTCTTAAATGGAGATGTTACCAAAATACGGGCAATCTCCACAAATAGGTGCCTCCACGATAGCGATGCATGCACGATTTGTTCTTTAAGCTCCGATGCATCAACCACCCGGGCACCACCTCCTCCTAAGTCTTGGAGGGTGTAGATCCACCTATACCTGTATCATTCAAATTCGGTGGCTCCTTTGGTACCCAAATCTTAGTGGGTCCTTTGGGTTAGATCCGGGGCGAACCCAAACAAATTTATTCTTTACATTATTTTTAGCATAGCAAAACTTTTCTAAATGGCCTTTGCGGCCACAATGCGTGCAAATAAAAATTCTACCACTACTATATATAAATGCATGGTTATGTGTGTGTGCATGTTTATGTGTAGAGTGTTTATGATGAACATGTTTCCCTTGGGCTACTCCCTTAGGAAATTTAGATGCAAGCTTGTTAAAATCAAATGCACATTTCTTTAAAGTGTTATCTAAAGAATCAACACGTTTTTGAATTTCAACAAAAACATTTTTATTACTAGAAATCATGGGGTTTTTCCTTTATTAGCTACCTTATACTTATCAAAATCACTTTTCAATTTTTCAAAAGAACTAGATAACTCATTTTTCTCTTTTAAACAAATTTCAAGTTTGTTCTTCAAAACATCATTTTCCTTTTTCAATTTCTTATTATGAGATTGTGAAATCTCATACCTATGTTGTAATTCTTCAAAAAATTGAGCAAGTTCATCCATTGTAAGATCATCATCATCAATAGAAGTTTCTAGACATACCTTAGATGAATCCTCACCTTGTGCCATAAAGCACATGTGGCGGTGTGGTCGATCTCCTCCTCGGATTCGGACTCCGTATCATCCCATGTAGCGGCCAAAGCTTTCTTCTTCTTCCCATGCTTGGAGGTGGTTGCTTGGAGAGCGGGGCAATCGGCAATTAGGTGACCGATCTTCTTTCAATGGAAGCAAGGACCGGGTTCTTCTCTTTTCTTCTCGTACCTTCCTTGAGGCTTCCCCCTTCGGAAGTTACTTTGCCGTCCCTTCTTGTAAAACATCTTGCCCACCTTCCGGATGAGCATGGCGAAGTCCTCATCGCAATCTTCGGATGAGTCGTCCTCCTCGTGTATGGTAGGAGTGGCTTTGAAGGCGATTGTCTTCTTCTTGGGTGCCTCCCTTTCTTCTCGAACCTTCATCTCCATCTCATGTGTCTTGAGATTTCCGATGAAGCCGGAGAAGTCCATCTCCTCTTTGTCATTAAGCTCCTTGAGTGTTGTTGCCTTGACTTCCCAAGCTTTGGGAAGAGCCCGAATGACCTTTCGAATCTTTTGGTCATTGTCAATCTTGTCTCCTAGAGAAGATAAAGCGTTAGTGATCTTAGTAAAACGAGTGAGCATATCATCAATGCTCTCATTATCAAACATATAAAAGTTCTCATATTGAGAACGTAGCAAGTCAACCTTAGTTTTTTGACTTGTGACGTTCCTCATGAGTCACAATAAGAATGTTTCAAATCTCAAATGCGGATTTACAATTAATTATGCGTGCAAGGTCATCCTCATTTAATGCTTGGGTCAATGCATATTGGGCTCTAGCATTGGCCTCATAGTCTTTGGAAGTATCCTCGGACCATGTGCTCTCATCGGTGGTAGGTTCAATAAAATCTTTGGTAATGGCCCTAGCTACTCTAACACCTAAGGATTTCAAAAAGAGGTTCATCTTGACCTTCCAAATTGGAAAGTTCAAGCCATCAAATTTGGGTGGGGATTTAATGCTAGAAAAGTCCATGGATGCCATGTATGAATAGTAAGATGCACAAGATATGAATAATGCAACAAATGGTTATAGCCAAAAGTAAGGATCTCCCTAAGGTGGTTAAACAATACTAGGGTTAGGCTCTGATACCAATTGAAATCGCTATGATACTAATTGAGATCACCTAGAGGGGGGGTGAATAGGTGATGGCTATATGAAATATGGCAATAATGCGGAATTAAAAATTTCTAACACAACAATTCGCACAAATGTAAATTTGCAATAAATAGAACAATATAAGTGCAATAAAGTAAGAGAGTTGAGTTAGAGAAAATTCGAGCAAACGCAAACACGCCGATATGTTTCCGAGGTTCGAGCCACGCTCTACGTCCCCGCCTTCACACTTGAAGGATTTCCACTATTGAGGATCCCACCGGATCAACAATACAAGGACACACTTGTCCGTCTCTCGTGATGCCGCAACACCACCTTGAGCACACTCGCTCGCCTTGAGGCCGATGCCTCTACAACTTCACTCCAAGAAGAAAAATGAGTGATCAACACTTGATCACTTTACAAAAGCTCACTTAGCACAATCCTAGAACCAAGTATGTAGATGTAGATTGATGGGATTGTGTAGTGCAAAAACTAGAGAGAAGTTAGAGGTAAAGGCTACAAGTTGGGGTGTTGACAATTTTTGGCTTTGGAAATCTTTTGCAAGAGAAAGCTATTGAAAACTTGGAAAACACTTGAAAATCTTTTGTAAAATTGTTCTTGATGGATGTCTAATCAAATAGAAATGACCTCCTATTTATAGGGGTCAAAAACAACTCAAAACAGCCTCTCATAGCTGTTGGAATCAAATCCCAAAACAAAAACCTGACAGACAAAACTAGCTGTTGGAATCTGTCAGAAAATCTGACAGAGTCCGGTCGACCGGGACGGTCGACCGCCAACGGTCAAAAATCTGACCGTTGGGGACCTACGGTCGACCGCCTCGGTCGACCGAGTTTTCCCGAGAGCAAAACAAAGAGATCGGTCGACCGTTGCGGTCGACTGATACTCGTGCACAATCTGTGCACGTCCGGTCGACCGACCCGGTCGACCGGCCACTGTCAGTTCTGAAAAATCAGAACTGCCAGAACCAGAAAATTTGGGAAATGGTTTTATCTTTTAAGTTTTATATTTTAAACTTGTAAAAACTTAGAGTATGAGCCTGTGTCAATACTCTATCATGTTTAAATATTTTGATATAAATCCTTTGATAAAAGCTTGTTTTTCTCAAAAACTTTTCCAAAAACTTAAATATTTCTAACTTAATTTCCAAAACATGTTAGGAAATGGATTTTGAAATCATTTTGAAGCCCTTATAAAAACTGAATAGGTGTGTGTGTAATCCCAATCCTCTACTTCTATCATCTAGGTTTTGACACAATTTCTAAAAACAAAAATACAAATCTTGTTTTTCTTTGTCGTCTTGATCTTGTCTTGATCTTCACATCATCATCTTGATCCCGAAGCATCCTAGTTGTGCATAGCTTGGGAATCTTCATTTTGCGGCATCCAAACTTGTGAGTCTTTTAGCGGAGCCGTCAAAAAACAACCTGTTAAATAACCTGAAAATTTCTGAAACACAAATGTTAAATACATAACTAAATATGTTTTGTTATCATCAAAATAACCATGGAGATATCGGGCAAATGGCCTTTGGGCCAACATAATCTTCCAAACATGAATGTTGGAAGGGTCAAACATAGGTGGGGTCATGAAAGCCATGGTAAACTAAATGTGTGCAAGCAAGCAAATGCAAACAAAAGATTAGCAACCAAATGGATCTCACTCCTAGGATGTTAAGCCTAAGTATCAGGAGCACTAGCTCTGATACCAATTGAAAAGGAACACCTAGAGGGGGGGTGAATAGGTGTTTGTGCTAATCTAAAACTAAATGCAAAACTAAGTGCGCTAAATGCGGAAGCTAATGCAAATTTTGCAACACACTTAGTACAATCAACAAGTGTAGCCGAATTCCCCGTGACGGGCTCTGGACTAACTCCTCTTGATTCCCTTGAATGGGTTGAGGTGCTATGTGAAGCTCTTGTTGATTAGGTACAAGTGAGGCACACACAAACAACCAAGCATATACAAGATATAACAATGTGAATTATGCAAGGCACAACACAAGCAAATAGATATGATATGACAATATGAATTATGCTCAACACAAGCAAATATGATATGAATGAAGTATGATGCTTTGCACAAATGTAAAGAGAGAGAGAGTTTAGAGACAAGTGGATCAAACGCAAACACAATGATATGTTTCGAGGTTCGAGCACCCTTGCTCTACATCCCGCCTACACCACCGTGTAGGATTTCCAATCCACTATACCGTCCACCGAGGACTCCCACCGAGGGAACCTTCACCGAGAAGGATTTGTACAACAATGGAGTACCCAACTCCTCTCTCAAACAAACACCTCCTCACACAAGAGGGATAGACCCTTAGCCAAACAACCACAACAACCAACACCTCTACCGAAGAGGGTTTACAACCAAACTCACCTCTCACAAGAGGGAGCAAACCACAAGCCTCAATCTCTACCAAAGAGGGAGCAAACTCCAACCCAATATAACAACCTCAACCTCTACCAAAGAGGGAGCAACCAAGAAATCAAGGGTTTACAACAAGTGGTATATCTCATCCACAAACCTCTTTCCTTTTTCCACAAATACAAGATCCTAATAGAATAGGATAGAAGATATAGCTCAAGTGTGAAAAACACAAGTGTTTTGATCAAAGAAAATCTCTTGGGAAAATACCAAAATGATATGGAGATAAAGAACAAGAAATCAATTCCAAAAACTTGTTTTCTTTGAAAATAACAAAACACTTAAAAACAATTAAGATTGATCTTTTGGCACTTAAAACTCTTTTGAAAACTCTTTTAAAACACTGAAGAAGTCAGGAAAAATTTGCTCTAAAAACTTGGCCAAAAACCCAAAGAGATGGGGTTTTATAGGCCCATCAGAAAACTAGCCGTTAGAGCTGAGCTGGCAGCTCTGACAGGCAACGGTCGACCGGCCCGGTCGACCGCCAACGGTTAGAAATATGACCGTTGGGCAACTGCGATCGACCGGCCCGGTCGACCGAAACAAACAGAGAGCACTGTAAGTGCCCCGGTCGACCCGAGCGGTCGACCGTCCAGTGCCTCCAAACGTGCACAGATTTGTGCACGTCGGTCGACCGGCCGGGTCGACCGACTTCACCCAAGTCGACTAGGTCAGGTTTACTAGTCAACTGATTGAAGCCTGGAACAGAAATCTGGGTCAGAAAAACACTGTAAAATATTTCTAAAAATCTTTTAACACTTCTAAAATCACCAAAAATAGTTTTATCATTTATATGGAAACACAAACTTGTGATAAAAATTTCAAGACATATATTAATCATATAAATTCATTTTTGAGTCTTGTAAAGTTTATCAAAAACCAACACTTGTATTTTATCAAACTTGATTTTTCAATACATGAATAGGATAGTCAAAATAAGTTTGTCTAGCAAGTTTAAAGCATGTATGTATATTTAGAACATATCTAATGTACATAGAAATAAAGTAAACTTGTTTTGATCTACCATTCATGAAAACCAAAAACCAAAACAAAAAAACTTTTGTGTGTTGTGCACTTGAGCATATCAATTATACTAAGCTTTACAAATTGGATCTAAAACACACTATCTAAAATATGGATACCTAAGTCTTCTTGATGATCTTCATCTTCAAGTTGACTTGCTCCAAAACTCCATCCATGGGCTAGGCAATGTGTGATCTTGAAGCTTTGGCCCTGGAATCATCATGAAAAGCTTCTAAACTCCTTGTTTAAGCTAATCACCAACTAATATCTTGGTTAATGATCTGAAACTTAAACAACACAAGATTATTAGTAAACATAACTACATGAGTTAATCATCATCAAAACTAGAGTGGAAGGCCTTTGGGCCAACAATCTCCCCTTTTTGATGATGACAAAACTCATGGAGTTATATATGCATGGATTAAAGTTAAGCTTCAAAGAAGCTCCTCCTTAACTCATGCATAGACATAAATAATAAGATATGGAAATGAAGCACATGAATATGTATGCAAGTATGGAGATAAAACATGCAACAAGCATAAATCAAAATCTTTTTCTCCTATTTGCAATACAAAAACATATATGCATAAATAACAAGAAAGACAAATACTTCGCCCCTTAAGCAATGAAAACATGCATATAAACTCAAATACTTCTCCCCTTTTTGTCAATCATCAACAAAGGGTTCAAAGTAAACTCAAATCAAACAAATTTTTTTTCTCCCCCTTTTGTCAAACAAAAAGATCAAGAAGGGGTTTAAACAATCCAAACAATAAAATGAGGGGTAAAAATCTTTCTCCCCTTTTAAGTCAATCAAAACAATAAAACAATGTTCTCCCCCTTTTGTCTAAAACAAAAACAAGGTCAATAAGGGGTGACTATAAACAACATGATGTCAATAGATAAATATGTCAATGAAGCATCTTGATATCAATTGAAAATAAACAAAGATCAATAGATGTTATATGCTATATACATTCATGAAGAGGAAGACGCTAATTTAGCTTCCCTACACATATGCATTACATGAAAGAGGGATGTTAAGCCCTAATTCACATAACACACATATGTAATGCATAAGAGGAGATGTGAAGCTCGCCCTACACACGTGTACCACATAACGAAGAGATGTTAAGCTCTTCAATACAAGATACACTCATCATGAATTTATATGCATATAGTCAATACAAATAAAAACTTTTGTATTTTTCTTAAAAAAAATTTAGATACCAATTTTAAGCAAAACACATGAAACATCTTGATACCAATTGATATTAAACATAATAAATTTTGAATGTTTAAACAAAATTTGATACCAATTGTAAATAATTTTCATATTAAACATATGATACCAATATGAAATTTTCAATCATAAAGTAAGAGAGTGGGAAACAAATACCAATTGAAGAATCACCAATTGAAAGACAAAATTAAATTTTCTCCCCCTTTATGAAATACTAACTAAAAGGATGCTTGGGCTTGATACCAATTTAAAAATAATCAATTAAAACAAAATTGAAGCTCAAGCACTAGCATAAACAAGATTTTGTGAAAAATTTATATCTTAAGTACAAATAAAACAAGTATATGTGTATGAAATAGAATGAGTACCAATCACCAATAGATGATACCAATTGAAAATATACATACACAATAAACATATGAGTATACAAAAAGATCAAAATGATACCAATTGAAAGAGTTCAATGATATCAATTTACATAGCAATAAGTTCAAGTGTATACATCATATACTATACCTCCCAATCAAGGTTCAAGTTTTAAATGATTTTCACTTGTAAAGCATACATGAACATGATCTCCCTTCCAACCTCCCATGGAAGGTAGGGATTTTCAAAAATAGATTTGAAAATATAGTTTTGTATGAAAATCACTACCAAATTGAAGAATACGAACTAGTCAAATGGAAACACTTTTAAACTAGTACGAAATCCTTCAAGTAAGGAATAAAAACAAATTATTTTTCATGAAACACATGTAAACCACATGATCACTAAACACTCAAAGTCCATAAAGCTCATTCAAACTCTCATGAAAACAAATCATGAGTAAACTAATAAAGTGAGTGAACAAGTGGTATGTGACACACATCAATCATGAAAATATTCAATTAAGCTCATATGAAATTCCTTGAAGACATGAAAAGCTAGATTTTCATTCCAATAGAAATTACCTAAAAACATGAAAATCATCAAAACTTATTTAACCTTCATGGCATATGTATGTCTAATACAAACTAAAGTATACATACATATCCAAAACATAAAGAGTCCACAAATGTATATGCATGAAGGCACGTGGCTCAAAAGGATAATCATGTATATCTAATAGTTTGGACAAGATAGACATATACATGAAGCTAAACAATTAAACACAAAATCAAGAAAAAACTAAATTTTCATCAAAACAAATTTCATTTCAAGGTATATGTATGAATTGTCAAACACAATAAGTATACATACATATCCCTACACACAATTGAGTCAATATATATAGATTTGCATGAAAGGCAAATGACTCAAGGGGTATACATGTATATCTTAAAGTTTGGCAATACAAGCATATACATGAAGTGAAAAACTCATAAAACAAATCCAAAATGGAATACAAGTTTGAAATGTATGAATCATCAAAACTAGACTATACTAGCACATTTAATGGGTTCAAATAAGCATTCAACTCAAACATATATAGATTTATTTGTGGCCCACTATATGCACGAATATATACCTAGTCTTAATGAAAACTAACATCTAAACATGTAATCAACACATGAAGTATCAAAACACAATAAAAATAACATGATAAACTTAAACATGATTATTATGCAAATCCACATGTTATTAAACCTATGATAAACATGATAGTTAAAAACAAACGGTGAGAACACAAAGTATGGGTCCATATAAACATGGGTGTCTCAAAATGCTATACATGCATGCCTAGGATCTAATGAACATGGCATTATCATAATAATCACCAAATAATGGAACATGCTAAAAACATCAAAGATATGAAATAAAAATCATACATGATCAATATGTACATGCATGTGCATTAGATCTAGGTCATACAAATTAGTTTAACCAAGGTGAAAACACAAAAATATAAGTCCATATAAAACATGGATGTTTCAACCAATAAGTATAATAACACTAATCTAATTAACATGGCATATTCATGATGATCACTAAACATTAAATCATGCTATGAAAGATAAACATGAAAAGCATGTAAACATAAGGAGTTAGAGATTCGATACCAAAACCAATGAGGGCACCGCTCTAGTTCTCTAAAACAAAGGTGGTCCTCTCCACCAAACTTTCCCTTGAAAGTGATGCATCAATTTGATTTCCTTAAGTCCGGAACGCATCCACTCCAAGGTGTCATCACTCTCACGTCATGTGAGAGCCCACACCTACATCAAAAACAATAGGAGGGGTGGTCTTTGGTACCCATATCTTTTTGGGTCCATGGGGGTTAGTACCTTCTCTAACCCAAACAAACTTCTTTGCTAAATTCTCAACATGTAAACGATCATAGCAAAATTTAGCAAGATGGCCTTTTCGGCCACAATGTGTACATGTGTACACATGAGCATACATGTGTTGATGGTGTCCGTGTGGAGCATGTGTATGCCGTGGAGGGTGTGCATGCATAAAAGTTGGAACTTATTTCTTACGAACCAAGGTTTCCAAGCGTGAGTGGTTCATGGCACATTGGCTCATAGTGAAGCCCAAACAATCCATTTTCTTCTTAATTAAATTTATATCATTATCAATCAAAGAAGAAGTGGAGCATGCAAGGGGTGATCTAGGTGAAACTACCCTAGCATGGCAAACATGTTCATCAATCTTATTTTCAAAACAACATTTTTCTTTAAACAAATATCTAAATCATTTGAAATAGAATTAATTTTATTTTCAAAGCAACATTCTCTTTTAAAACAAAATCATTTTTTGAAGACAAGTTTTCATTTTTCTTCAAAATTGTTTCACAATTATTTTTAGACTTTAAAAATTCATTTTCTTTAAGTGCAAGATCTAATTGAGATCTTAATGCATCTCTTTCATTATAGACCTCAACCTTCTCTTGCAAAACACAATCAAGTCTAGAATGCAAACTCTTATTTTCTTTTTCAATTTCTAGACTTTTCTTTTTCAAAATCTTATATTTTTCTATTAAGTTTTCACACACAATGGATAGTTCTTCATTCAAAGCATGTGGATCAACAAAATCATTTGAAGAACTAGCACAATTATCATTATCTAAGTGGGGTTCCGAATGTACCTCAATGGAGTTATTCCCTTGGACCATGAAGCATTGTGACTCGGACTCTCCACTAGATTCCTCCGGTTGGTTTGGCACTTGAAGCTCGGAGGTGGTGGTTGTTGTGTCAATTTGTTCCACACTGCAAAGGCGGAATCAATGTTAGAAACACACATAAGATAATCTTTAGATAATGTGCTTCTAATGGCCTCTAGGGCTTGTGCATTGGCCCCTATATGATTGCTATCACTAAGGAAGGATTCCTTGGTAATGGCAAGGTAAACTTTATGACCTAGGGTTTGTAAATAAACGGTCATCCTAATCTTCCAAACAAGAATGTTGGAAGGGTCAAACATAGGTGGGGTCATGAAAGCCATGGTAAACTAAATGTGTGCAAGCAAGCAAATGCAAACAAAAGATTAGCAACCAAATGGATCTCACTCCTAGGATGTTAAGCCTAAGTATCAGGAGTACTAGCTCTGATACCAATTGAAAAGGAACACCTAGAGGGGGGGTGAATAGGTGTTTGTGCTAATCTAAAACTAAATGCAAAACTAAGTGCGCTAAATGCGGAAGCTAATGCAAATTTTGCAACACACTTAGTACAATCAACAAGTGTAGCCGAATTCCCCGTGAAGGGCTCTGGACTAACTCCTCTTGATTCCCCTTGAATGGGTTGAGGTGCTATGTGAAGCTCCTATTGATTAGGTACAAGTGAGGCACACACAAACAACCAAGCATATAAGATATAGCAATGTGAATTATGCAAGGCACAACACAAGCAAATAGATATGATATGACAATATGAATTATGCTCAACACAAGCAAATATGATATGAATGAAGTATGATGCTTTGCACAAATGTAAAGAGAGAGTTTAGAGACAAGTGGATCAAACGCAAACACAATGATATGTTTCGAGGTTCGAGCACCCTTGCTCTACATCCTCGCCTACACCACCGTGTAGGATTTCCAATCCACTATACCATCCACCGAGGACTCCCACCGAGGGAACCTTCACCGAGAAGGATTTGTACAACAATGGAGTACCTAACTCCTCTCTCAAACAAACACCTCCTCACACAAGAGGGTAGGCCCTTAGCCAAACAACCACAATAACCAACACCTCTACCGAAGAGGGTTTACAACAAACTCCACCTCTCACAAGAGGGAGCAAACACAAGCCTCAACCTCTACCAAAGAGGGAGCAAACTCCAACCCAATATAACAACTCAACCTCTACCAAAGAGGGAGCAACCAAGAAATCAAGGGTTTACAACAAGTGGTATATCTCAACCACAAACCTCTTTCCTTTTTCCACAAATACAAGATCCTAATAGAATAGGATAGAAGATATAGCTCAAGTGTGAAAAAACACAAGTGTTTTGATCAAAGAAAATCTCTTGAAAAATACCAAAATGATATGGAGATAAAGAACAAGAAATCAATCCCAAAAACTTGTTTTCTTTGAAAATAATAAAACACTTTAAAAACAATTAAGATTGATCTTTTGGCACTTAAAACTCTTTTGAAAACTCTTTTAAAACACTGAAGAAGTCAAGAAAAATTTGCTCTAAAAAACTTGGCCAAAAACCCAAAGAGATGGGGTTTTTATAGGCCCATCAGAAAACTAGCCGTTAGAGCTGAGCTGGCAGCTCTGACAGGCAACGGTCGACCGGCCCGGTCGACCGCCAACGGTCAGAAATATGACCGTTGGGCAACTGCGGTCGACCGGCCCGGTCGACCGAAACAAATAGAGAGCACTGTAAGTGCCCCGGTCGACCCGAGCGGTCGACCGTCCCAGTGCCTCCAAACGTGCACAGATTTGTGCACGTCAGTCGACCGGCCCGGTCGACCGACTTCACCCAAGTCGACTAGGTCAGGTTGACTAGTCAACTGATTGAAGCCTGGAACAGAAATCTGGGTCAGAAAAACACTGTAAAATATTTTTCTAAAAATCTTTTAACACTTCTAAAAATCACCAAAAATAGTTTTATCATTTTATATGGAAACACAAACTTTGATAAAAATTTCAAGACATATATTAATCATATAATTCATTTTTGGGTCTTGTAAAGTTTATCAAAAACCAACACTTGTATTTTTATCAAACTTGATTTTTCAATACATGAATAGGATAGTCAAAATAAGTTTGTCTAGCAAGTTTAAAGCATGTATGTATATTTAGAACATATCTAATATACATAGAAATAAAGTAAACTTGTTTTGATCTACCATTCATGAAAACCAAAAATCAAAACATAAAAACTTTTGTGTGTTGTGCACTTAGCATATCAACTATACTAAGCTTTACAAATTGGATCTAAAACACACTATCTAAACTATGGATACCTAAGTCTTCTTGATGATCTTCATCTTCAAGTTGACTTGCTCCAAAACTCCATCCATGGGCTAGGCAATGTATGATCTGAAGCTTTAGCCCTGGAATCATCATGAAAAGCTTCTAAACTCCTTGTTGAAGCTAATTACCAACTAATATCTTGGTTAATGATCTGAAACTTAAACAACACAAGATTATTAGTAAACATAACTACATGAGTTAATCATCATCAAAACTAGAGTGGAAGGCCTTTGGGCCAACAGGTTGTGTAGTGCTCGTGCTCAACGTAGTGTCGCTCGCTAGGCATAAGGCGAGAGGAGAGGAAGAGGGCGGCAGGCCGAGGGGGTTGTCCAGGCTAGGCGGCGATCGACCTGGTCTCGTGGTGGCGCAGCTTGACGATGAGGGTGACAGGGGAGGAGAGAAGGGGAGATAAAGCGGTGGTGCATGCGAGGGAGAGGGGGGAAGAGGTACTGTAGTGATTATGGTTAGGGTTTCGTTAGGGTTGAAAGGAAGAAAGAGACACATAAAGGAGAGAGTGTCGATTTTCTTTTCTTTGTTTTGTGTAAAGCCCAAAGTCCTGGGCTGGGCTCGAAGAGAAAGTGAGAGAGAGAGAGGGAGAGAGAGGGGGAGAGAGAGAGAGAGAGAGGGTCTGGGCTGTTAGGCTATTGAATGAAGAAAGCAGAAAGAAAGGAGGGAATTTGTGGGTTGGGCTTTGAATAAAGAGAAAATGAGAAGCTAGAGATGTTGGCTTTGGGCTGGGCTCAGACCGAAATTAAATGAGAAGAGAAAAATAAAAGAGGAGAAAGGGAATTGGCTGAACTTTGATATTTGTATAAAGATATTATTAATAAATTATGATATTATAAAATGAAAATATTACAATTTTATTCCCACAGTGTGCATTCATGCCAGTGTAAGGGGCCTCAGTGATTTTTATTTTTTTTGATAAATAACTGGTGTATGGTGGAGGGGAAACACGGTATGTTGACTGAGTAGGTGATTACTTCATGAAGTTTGGAAACCTTGTTAATAGCAGCAAGAACAATAACAACAATAGAGAGACGGAAAACAAAGGGAAAAAAAAAACAAACAGAGAGAAAAAAAAAAAAAAAGAAAGAAATAATCTCACAAATTCTTATTTTTTAGAGTTTGAATCTATGCATATGTAAGAAAATAACCTGTACTTGAATCTGAAATCTCACATTTCTAAAAAAAAATTTAAGTTCTCAACTCAAAGTCAGTAGATTATTGTAGATCTCAAGGAATTTATCTCTACATTTCAATTTGCTGGAGAGACAGTAAAGTTTCGCAAATGTCAGTGAATTTACGTGAAAAATCCACAGAGGAAAAAAATCACGGTGCAAAAAGAGAGAGATTCCATTGAGTCAAAGAGATTATAAAGAGTTCTCAACACTCTGTTATAAATTCAATTTTCTAGTGTTCCTCCCTAGTGCTTGATGAAGGTACAAGTATATAAATACCCTGCACGTTGTAACAAAAGGTGCGGATATTACGAATGTCCATCACCGCAAGATTTGCATGTTGGGATTTCTTCATTACAACTGCTCGTATTATGCCCGTGATTATTGGGAATGATTTCTATTGCCATCTGTAACCATCAGCGCTTGAATAAAGGCTATTGTAACGTTCAAAATGTGGGATAATCTGGCAGAGTAACTGACTACGTGATGGAGTCCTGCTTGCTAAATTGAAGGTAAAAATCAATGAGGTCAGTTACTGTAGATGTCTTACTCGAAGCGGGAGAAGTGGTCTCGGGAACGGCTAGGTGGTACTGGGGAAAGTGCTCGGAGCATGGGAGTTCTCGTGGCGGTGTTCTCGGCAGGAGGAGTGACCTCAGGAATGGTTGAGTGGTGTTCGTGAAGATACTCTACTGGCACGCTTGCTGTCTGTTTTGAGCGTTCCTGATGAGGTGAGACACGTGTCACGATTCGGGTGCACATCAAAATCCAGCCACTGCAATTATCCAAATGGGCTGCTTAAAAAAATTCCAGTCATGTTATTTGCTTAGGAGACTACAACTAAATTAATTCGCATTTAAAGCATGTGATAAAGTTGCCGTACCTGGAAAAGAAATCTAATATTTTATAATGGTGATTAAAAAAAGTCTCATCTACGTGATGTATATGAGCGTGCTTTAATCATTTTGATGCACATTTGCATATCCAAATGAAAAGATGAAGATAATATACTGCTCATTTATGCTTGGTTTGAACTTATAACCTCCCATTACGCAGTCCCCAGCTCTAGTCGCGCAACTGGTCTGTGTGCTGTTTAAACACAAATTTCAAACTCATTTTAGTTGTCCAGTCATCAACTATAGCATATCTTCGCCATTCCCATCAACTTTGAGTGCATTTATGGGACAAAGAAAGTGAAGACATCAGAAGGGCCAACAGCAAACAATCATATACGTTCAATAGTTGACAACAAATGATCTTGATTATCTAGTTCTCTGCAGCAAAAAAGATGGAAATCTTTAAAAGATCTGTAAAATTACTACGGCTATGAAACTGCAATGCACACCTTAACTCTCAATGAGAGCCTCAAAGAGCTCACAAGGTCTTTGTGATCTTTTCTCAAAACACATTGCAAGGTCACTCCATGTATGCATGCAGAAATTTCATTCATCCATCTCACCACAGTGTACAATTAAACAATCGTAAACCTCATCATTCAAGCCCAGACAGCTAACTTCAGAGTTATATATAGACTACAAATATTGGAACATGGCTCCAGCATCAAACAACAAATCGGCGCTGGGGTAGCATTTACTGCAAGTGAACTATCATCAGTCAGCCCATTGCAATCACATGCAATTACCTAACACTAGCTTCTCCTGATATCTCTAGAGCTAAATTGTGATCAAGTATTGTACAAAATCTAATTTACACAACAATGATGAGACGAAAAAGAAATCCTTGTAACAGCCCGACTCTCCCCGTGCACAAGCAGCTTCTGTCAGCCGTCCAATATTTCTGTGGAAATTCTCCCGAGATGCTCCTTGTTTCGTTCACCACACCCCGTATGCCCTTCTCCTGGGGCCCAAGTATAGAGTGAATAAAATAGCCGATCGTATGGGGAAAAGTTTAAAGATTACACCCTTGAGATATTTTCTTCTTCATGAGAATGACTTGGGACCTCATTCTGGCTGTCCAGGGGCATGTACTGGGCCATGATAGCTCTGATCTCCGAATCCATGTAAGACTGAAACAACATAATCCAAGTAAAATAGTCATTTAACAAAAATCAAGAAATGAACTATTTTTTAGAGAAAAAGACGATAATAACAATAAATAAACAAAAGTCTCAAAAGCCTTTTTCTTCAACTTGGGCTTGCTAGCCAAGTAGCCATAATAAAACTTGGCTGAGCGCTCATTGGATGCATGTGCATACCAACTAGAGAAAACCTCACCTTATAAAGTGAAATAATCGACTGCAATTAGTTATTGTTTCCTTGACCATCTGTCTCTTTATATATAAAGGAATTGACATTGGCAATAAACAGGAAAAAACAAAAACTCAGACGTAGCAATGAAGATCATACCAAAAGACTCAGAAAATAATATAAACATGGGAGAAATTTCTATAGAGGTTAAGTTCACCAAATACCAAAGACCATGTTTTTCAAGGAGAGATCTGAGATGTTAAGCAAGATTGCCATGGTGAAAACAAGCACAAAAAATAAAAGTTTTGTTGCATAGGAACTGATGGAAGAAAAGGAACAAAAATTCAAGCAAGAAAAACACTAGAGAAATTATCTTTCCTTTTTTGCTACTTTCATGTGGGAGAAAGTTTCAGTGGATCCAAGAAAATTATAGTTCAATATATTCTTTAGTTGGGTCTTCTAACTAAACAAAGGAAAGCAGTGTCTTCACCAAATTCCTTATCCTTTCACTTACTTTTCTTGTTATAATAAGATAGCAAATACTTTATAGACATAGGAACTCCTTTCATAGAGAATGCATATAGGAACTTAATTTGCAAAAATGTACCCTTAATCTATATTTGTAGACCATATATGCCCCAACACCAGCAATAGCCAAGGCTATCAGAATAGCCCAAACAGCAGCCCATGTTGTCTTTGCTTCGCTTGCTCTTTTACCTGCAAATAGACATTCAAAAACAACATGAAGCCAAGGTAAAGAGTACTTAAATTTCATCTTCGAAGATCAGGAACTAATCTCACTTATGCAAGTGTCATGTTCCTTGATATACAAAAGGTCTCTGCTGCAAGTGCATTCATAGTCTCCCCAGGTATCTTTGCAGCTGCATTCAGGACACTGGCAAGCTGTCCTCTCCCTGCATTCATCAATATCTGCCCGTGTGAAAGAAACCATAGACCAGAGTCAACACATTAGCTTTCAATCTATATTAATTGGATATCATTGCAATTTAGTTTACTTGCATCTCAGTGCAAGTTTCATGAAATAGCATTATTAGAATATGAGATACAAACTATTTGTTACTTATGATAACCATTTCTACTGCAGGTTGCAGCTTAGTGAGAATGATACCTTCACAACTGTTGACGCCATCACCTTTGAATCCAGGAGGACACTGCATGTGTTATCACCAGTTTCCTGCAGATACCAGAGACCCAAATCACAGAGTAGTTAAAGAAAGCAACAAAACAGCAGAATTTCTGCCCATAGCCTAGTCAGTGTACACATTTCGATGACATGTCTGACGTGTCTTCTAATTGGACGAACCTGACATGCGGAGAAGGTTTTTTCATCCCGACTTCCATGCCAACAACCCCCATTATTTATCCTGCACCTTCCAGGACAATTGCTGAAGGAAAAATAGGCACCAATTATTAACTGTTCATTAGTGTGTGATTCATGACAGAAGTCAATAGAAACATAATAAATGATGATGTATAAAAGTCAGCAGAAATGATAATTTTACATATAAAAAAGTGGTATTTTGTATTAGAAAAGGACACAAATAACAAAAAACAATTCTGATTCATGTTGGATGATAAATACTCTCTCTTTCAGGAAGGAAATCATGCCACCTGTTCTTAAATATATCTTTTTAGTTCATGTATAAAATTTCAGAACCAGCATGTCAGACCACAATGCCAACTTCATTTTACATGACCAACTCATCTTTTCTCTTATATAACAGAACACACTTGATACTGTAATTGACTCCAATAGCATCACTGTAAAAGTCCCCACTCCTTTGTCCACCCTGTGCTCTATCAAGTATAACGTTCTTTTTCATTCTAAAGGCAAGAGCAACATCATTCATTTTTTCTAATAAAGTATTCTTCACAATTACACAAATCTCAAAAGATTATCCATGTTAAGCATGACAGAGATAATAACGGCGACATATAAAATACCTGTTCAATCCTAATGGGCTCAGAGCAAAAATGACAAGAAATTTAAAAATGTAACATTATCATGTCTATCACACTAGAAATGAATGTCCGTAATCCTTGTTAGTTTCTTCTATGATTAGTTTTGTGTGGGGCGGGTGTTACCTTCACAACTGCTGTAGCCATCTCCCTTAAATTGCACTCCATTGAACTGGGACATTCACAAACTCTGCCACGGAATGTGTCCTGAAAGACGACACGTCCATTAACACAAAGAACAGGAAAAGGCATTTCAAGGTAAGAATCTTTTCTGTGATACCTTGCAAGCAGTAATGTTGGAAGCTTTATCTTGCCAGCACCCACCATTATCAGTCAGGCATTCATTAGTTTCCATATCTGTATTGAATTCATGCCTAAATCAGAAACACTTCTTAAACAGTATTTTCATAATATATGGAAAGCCAAATCTGAGGGTCACTTGCAAATGAATCTCACCATCATTCAAACAAGCAGCTGGTTCAGTAGTTTCCTCAAAACCAGCACAAATAGCTTTTAAGACAGCGTTTTTCTGCAATTTTCCTGCAATTGTATGTTAGTACGGTGGCCTTCATGTGAAAATAATAGGCTTTTAAGACTGACCTCGATATTGTCGATTATTAACAACAAGAGTAGGCAATATGGTAACATCTCCTCTGGAGCCTTTTCCAACCTACATAAAGATATTATATCATTGAAATCTAATCATAAACTGTACTGACAATATAAATTCAGGGGATTGCATGTAACTTAGGCATTCTACCAGAGTCTACTATATTCACTTTTTAAAGATGCATGTAGAAAAAATTAACCTGGGCATCTTGCTCTTGTTTCAGCACAGGATTGTCAGAGTCTGCATTTGGATCACCCATGCAGTCATCAATCTTCCTGGCATCAAGACCTGCTCAAAAAGATAGACATAATCAACACACAGATACCATCACTGCAGCGTTTGCAGATTAGATGACCCTTTTGACCACGAGAATAAATATTGAGTACGTCTGTAAAAACACGCTAGCCAGGACAACTATATAGTAGTGATGCATGCTTGGAATTTAGACAGCAGTCCAGAAAATTCTTTCTACCAAAATGGAAGTCACAATTTTGAAGGCCTACCTAAAGACTTGATGACGGTGTCAGCACAGTCTTTGTTGTATTTTTTCTCCTTCATAGGACACCTTATGTGAAAATCCGTAACATAATCCCACCAGACCCAAGGTCTTTTATTGTCAGTGGCAACTTTAAACACACATAGTTGTCTCAAATTTTCAATAACAACATCTTTCCCATCATAACCCATGCTGAAGTCCTGCTCAGGATCAGGTGCACAATATCTCCCATGATTTATGCACTGGGACTTGCACTGCTTACTAACAACAAATGCCTCCGGACAAAACCAAGTTATATAGTGGGGAGTAAACTGACTATAACCACCTTTTTCAAGTAGTTGTGCCGCCCCCCTAAATCTTTTAAAAAGTCCATCAACATGTCACATTTAGCACCACACTGATCATTACTATTAGTCCACAACTCATACTCCACACGGTTATCAGGATGTGGCACAGCCTCTCTCCAGTCAAGATTTACATTAACCATTTCACCACTAGCGACAGCCTCCTTCAACTGTTGACCAAATTTTTTATCAATGAGTGCAGAAGGAATAGTTATGTTTTGAATATATTTTGCAGCTTGACCATCATCTCGAGGCAAATCCATGGTTATCAATGGTTCATTAGTGTCATCTGCAACCAACACTGCTGAAGCACCAGCATTCTGAGCATTCAAAACTTTCTTAGTGAAAAGGCAATCTGTAGCACAATTCAAAATAGTTAAGGGTAAGCATTTACTAAGAAAATATTTCTTAACCCTAATCAGAAAACATCATTCTTCTATAATTAGAAAAGGAAAAGAACTCTAAGAAAGAAAGCAATTGAATTGACGATTTATTTTGCAATCCCAACTGTTTCCAAGTATAAAGACATGGTTAGCTTGAGTCCCTAATAACAAATGGCAATAGCACAGACAAAAAAAAAATCACAATATTGCAGTATGTGTTTATCTAAAATTAAATGTTGTGTATATCTAAGATAAAGTGCAAGCTTGCAAAAGATGACTTCTCTACATATGTAAGTTTTTTGATAGAGACACATTAAACCTTACAAGATGGACTTTTATTTTCAAACCCTAGAAATTCAAAGGTCCTATTAAAGGCCCTGTCAATGCACCAAAAATTCGATGTTACGATAAGAGTTAAGGGTAATACTTGTATATTCTAACATGCCCGCAGGTTGAGCCCTCTTTTATGGGTCGAAACCTGGGCTTTTTTCACAATGGTGTTTTTTTATAATCCACTTTTTAAATGTGAGTCCGATGAGAATTGAATCTGAGTTGCCCTTATACCATATTAAAGTCACTGTCACTGCATCAAAACTTCAAAGTTATGATGAGATTTGAGTGTAATACTTTTATATTTTGAAAGGTCCTAAATAGAAAATAAAAATTCAAAGATTTTTGCCAAACGTATGACCCTAAGGCCCGAGTTAAAAAACCGTTCATGGTCCAAATTGCTTGGTCGTGTGGCTATCAGTCCATCATCATTCAAGATCCGTTGAACTATTTGCCCCACACAGAACAGAAGTGTGGATACGTTGGAATGCGACTCGCACCCGCATCCAATCAAAATGGAAATCCTAGTCTAGGTATGATGTAATGATGAGTTCAAGAAAAAAAGGTAAGGGAATGAGATTGGTCCTACATCAAGTAACAAGGTGATTAAATATAGGTTTACATAAAATTGGACCAAAACTCTATTAAGGGTTTCTATTTTGGGTCAAATTAAGTTTCAATTTTAGTAACCGATCCACCTCAGTGCACACTTTGTGAATTGAGCCTTAACTAAATTCCTAACAAGTGGCATTAGCGCTCATCATTCATTAAGCCTTCAATTCGATTTGTTGAGCAATAAAGCTACTAAAGTCTCTGCCACTATACTAAAACACTCTGAAGTTGTTGTAATAGTTGAGGGTATTCTTTCTATATTCTAACATCCTCTTGCAGGTGGAGAGTCCTTTTCTTTATAGGTTAAAACATGAGCTTTTGTGCATTAGTATTTTTTTAATCCCTTTCTCTTTAAATGGGGGTTGGTGGATTTGAATCTTGGCTGCTATGATACCATATTAAATAAAGTCATGCCACTACACTAAAACTCCAAAATTATAGTGATGGTGAAGGGTAATACTTTTATATTCTAAAGGCACATTTGTTGAATCATGGTTGCTATGATAACATATTAAATAAAGTCTTACCACTACAAAACTCCAAAATTATGGTGATGGTGAAGGGTAATACTTTTATATTCTAAAGGCACATTTGTTGAATCATGGTTGCTAATGATAACATATTAAATAAATTCCTACCACTACAAAACCCCAAAATTACTCCAAAGACACATTTGGTTTATCTCCACTAGAAGATAAGCTAGAGTCTTCCTTAATGATCCATGAAGGGAGTGAAAAAAGACTTGGTAACAAACTGAAAAAACATCCACATGGTAGGTCAGTGAAGATAGTGAACGAGACTAAATACATGCTAAAAAATAGAATGTCTTGTTGGTCCGCAACGGGAGTGTAAAAGAGATTTAATATAGTTTGAATAATAGTCCGCTTTATTGGCCCATGAAGATAGCGAAAGAGACGTGGTATAAGATGAAAAATACACTTTTTTGTTGGCTCATGAAGGGAGCAAAAGACAAGGTGCAATCTAGTTTAGGTAGGATACATTGATGAGTTTCGGTAAAGAGAAAATATGTGACATGAGTCTTGCATCAAGGATGGAGATTGATTGGATATATGTCTAAATATGATTAGATCAAGATTCTTTAAGGGTTTCTCGTTTTTGGTCAAATTGGGCCTCAATCAAATTCCTAACAAATTAGGTTCAAAGACTTTAACCATATGATAATTCGAAATCCACTAAAATCCTGAATCCACGAGGAAGAAGAAAAAGTTCTTTGAAGAAATTATGTTGATATCGAACTCCTCTATTTTTCGCACTTAGGTTAAACAAAGTAAAAACATGAAATAGAATTCTATGACTCCTGTTTCGAATGTCATTAGCATTCATGATTGACAATAACTCCTAATTAAACAAAACTAGACTCCGAATAATCAAAACTTAATAGAAAAAGAAAGAAAAATCAAAATCAGGAATTTGACCCTTTTTCGAGCATAAGTTCTGCAAATTAAGGCATGCTTCCTGGTTAGAATAAGATGAGTTTTTGTTCCGTTCGTCATTACCTACAAAATAATAATAGTTCATATGAGCAATGACATTGGAATAGAAAGTTATGCCCAAGATAACACGACAGTCTCATTTTTGTCTTATGGTGGTAAAACTAGTCCAAAATGTTGACTTATGATCCATTATATGTTTGATTTTGAAGGTAACAAACTATTTTAAAATTTTAATGTTTCAAAATTTCATGTATCACAGGAGCTCAAAGTGCAAGATCTAGATATAAAGTGATAGACACCACAGAAAAACTATGAAACTTGATTGTATGGACAAATTTCAAGATGCTCAAATGGTGATGGACTAGGCTCAAAGAAGTCATAATGTTGACAAACCCAAGTTATAGAGCTTCAAGTCAAAATTTATCAAATTCACATGTATTTGAGTGAGCTTACAGGTAAATATTTGTAAATGCTTTAATCAAGCTTGCTTATAGCACTTGAAAGTTTTAGGATCTGCATTTGCATGATCACCTTGATTGAGATCATTTCAGGTACATTTGCATTCATCCTTGGTCGTGTGCCATAGTACTTTTAATAGATTTTAGCATCCATTTAATTGGAATAGAGTTAGGTTTTTTTTTTCTTCACTATTTCTATAGTTAGACTTCTAGTGTCATTCAGGTAAAAGTTTATATACGGGTAATACACTATCCTATTGGTTTAATTCAGAATCTCTATAATTTATCCAAAGCATACAAAATTGAGATCAAATTCAGTTACTTTAGATAGATTCCATAAATCTAGCAGCATAACCCGTATCAAGATGATTTTTGTTCCTTGGAGTACCTATTAAAAGAAAATTATAACAATATAAAGGGGGAAATTTCTTGTTTCTGTAGTCTCGAGTACATTGCCAATCATATATACATTGTGCGCTATGCTGTACCAAAAACACTTTCAGCATACAAAAATTGAAATCTCCAATTAATCTATGCATAACTAAAAGGTCACAATCTTTGCCAATACTTCAGTAGTTCAAGTCAAAATAGAGTGACTTGAATCACTCGATTCACTTTCAAAGCCGAGAATTACAATCCTAATCAATCAATAGCAACTAAAACGTGGAATCCACGTACAGACTGCGCAAATCAAATCCAGGTTGGTTCTTTTGATTATTACCTCCGCGATCGATGAGGACGAAGTTCGGGAGGGCCCCGGGCTTGGCCCTAAACGAGACGCCCCGTCGAACTCGTCGCACCCGTTGGCGTTCTTCTTCGGGTACACCACCGTTCCCGCCATGCTCCCGCCGTATTGCGGTATCCCGAAGTTGCCGATCGCGCTGTCGTGCTTCCCCCTCAGCTCGCTCGGTGACGTCACCATCAGGCTATTCTTCTCCACCACGAATCTCGCCGAGATCGGACCCAGCAGCAGCAATAGCAGCCCCATAAAAAGCCCCGGCCATCTCGCCATCGCCATCATCCTCGCCTACCCGATGTGGGACTATTCGTTGCGGCGGGTTTCGAGACTGAGGTTGACGAGAGTGAAGAAAGAACCGCTGCTAACGGGGCTTTCGGGGGCTGGCTGATCCTTGACGGAAGCAGGCTTGTTGGGGCGAGAAAGGAAATAATTACGGGAAATTAAGACCCGAGCCTTCCGACTTCTAACCGAACAGGGCTTTAAATGGCAGGTGGGGCCGGTGGGATGGGGATGGTGTTTTGGGGGGTTGGGATTCCGGGTGTTTTTTGTCGGTTTTGATGGACTGGGGCAAGGGGTAAAGGGCACTGGGTATTTTTTTGAGAAGGGTGCTGGGTTTTTTGGACGGCATGTTTTGTGCGTTGAAGGTGAATGGTATGTACTTCTTCTGATTTTTTGGTAAATTGGGAGGTAATTTTTAGAAAAAATGAATTTTGACATGATAAATATGCAGGACATGTATGTGGCAGTTTAAGATTGGTAGGTGCAAATGCTTTTGAATGGGTGAGTGAAAGGTTAGGGCTGCGACCGCGAGCGGTCAACGAAAGTAAAAGCGAGGCATAAGCAATGTTCTAAATTTCAGCCGAAATGGCGATTTCAGGGCGTGGCCGACACGCCACTGCTTCCCAATTTCGAATGTCAAAATTGATGAAAATCGCCGACATTTTGGCCAATTTCAAAAATGTCAGTCGACAGGGTGTCGGCCGACACTGATATGGCATTGTGTTTTATTTGAGGCATGGGGGTCAGGTAAAAAGCACACCCACCCAAGACCCGACCCAATTACTCAACCCAAACCCCCTTATTCAAGCCCTAGATGATCCCGACTCTCCCATCTCCTCCCCGGTCACCATTAGAAGAAGAAGGAGAAGAAGAAGCAGCTCCTCGTTGATTGCAGCGGCCCAGCCTCCTCCGTCATCAAAGGTCCCTCTCTCCCAATCTCTCCGATGTCGATCTCTCTCTCTCTCTCTCTCTCTCTCTCTCTCACTGCTCTTTGTTCTCTCTCCCTCTCTACAATCTCTCCCCCGTTGCTCCCTCACTCGTTCTATCACCCTCCATCTCTCCCTCTCGGTACTCTCTCTCATTGCTCCTTATCTCTCTCGGTGACTGCTCTCTCTTGATCTCCCTATGCTATCTCTCGGTCACTGCTCTCTCTCGATCTCCCTCTGCTCTCTCTAGAGAGAGTAGTCACCGAGAGAGATAGGGAGCAACGAGAGAGAGATTGAGAGAGAGCAGTGAGTGAGAAAGAGCAGAGAGGGTGAGATGGAGGGTGAGAAAGAGATCGTGAGAGAGTGCAGAGAGGGAGAGAGAACACAGAGCAGTGCTTATGAGTGAGAGAGGTTTTTATGCAATTTTCTATTAAAATTAGATTAACAATCTCTCCATATTATGTATTGTGAAAATATATGCAATATAATGTATTGTTAAAATTTATTTTGAAAATTTATGCAACATGTTGATTAACAATCTGGTTGATTTTAACAATCTGGTTGATTTTTAAAACATGTTGATTTTTCAGTTTCTTTGTCGATATTAAAATGATGTGGATATTTTAGATTAAGTGATTTTTTTTATTTGCTTATAAAATGAGATTAAAAAAATAAGATACAAAAACACTTTCACTCCATTTATAAGATGCAACACATAAATAAAGATTAAAAAAATTAAAATTAGCAATCTTTATTATTTGCTTGACTTGGCTTCATCAAAAAACTTTGTTATTTGCTTGGCATCATAAATATGACAATATCCACGTGCACCAATTATGTTTGATGTCCAATATGGCAATATCTGAATAAAAAGATTAGAAAAATTAATTTTAGAAATGTAAAGTAAGAGAAATACTTAAAGAAATAAATAAATAAGATAAGAATATAAAAAAAAGTATACACCATCTACCACTAGAACTTGAAAAACACCTAGAGGGGGGGTGAATAGGTGTAAGTGCTAATCTAAGAAACTTAATGCAAACTAAGTGCGCTAAATGCGGAAGCTAATGCAAATTATGCACAAACTAATACAATACAACAAGTGTAGCCGAATTCCCCTTACGAGGCTCTGGACTAACTCCCTTGATTCCCCTTAAAATGGGTTGAGGTGCTATGTGAAGCTCTTGTTGGATGAGTATAAGTTAGGCACACACACACAAGCAATCCAAGCAATATAAAATGCACACAATCAAGCCAAGCATATAAGAATGAATTGCAATATAAAAGATGCAAGGCAACACAAGCAATGTATAAGATATGAATGAAAAGATGCTCAACACAAGCAAGTATGATATGATAATGAGTATGATGCTTTGCACAATTATAAGAGAGAGAGTTAGAGAGACAATGGATCAAAACGCAAACACCAAGATTTGTTTCGAGGTTCGAGCACCTTGCTCTACATCCCCGCCTACACCACCGAGTAGGATTTCCACTATCTCAACTCCCACCGAGGGAACCTCTACCGAAGAGGATTTCTTACAACTCTAGGAGTACCAAACTCCTCTCTCAAACAACAACCTCCTCACAACCGAGGGGTTAGGCCCGTAGCCAATACAACAAACAATCACACACCTCTACCGAAGAGGCTCACAACCAAACACTATCACCTCTACCTAAGAGGGATCCAAACCAACAACCCAATACAACAATCTCCACCTCTACCAAAGAGGGAGCAACTCAAGAAATCAAGGGTTTACAACAAGTGGTATATTTCAACCACAAACCTCTTTCCTTTTTCTTTCTCCACAAAACAAGATCCTAAATAGTTTAGAATAGTATGATATAGCTCAAGTGTGGAAAACAAGTGTTTTTGGAAACAAGCAACAAAGAAAAACTACTTGGAAATCTCTTGTATATGATAGAAAAGAAATACCAAATCAAAATCCAAAACCTAGTTTTCTTTGATTTCCAAAAACCCAAAAACAAATAAGATGAAATCTTTTGGCTTAAAAACCCTTTTAAAAACTCTTTTAAACAATAGAGAAAGTCTGGAATTTTTAGCTCTAAAAATCTTAGCCAAAACAATGGAGAAATGGGGTATATATAGCCCCTAGGAAAAACTAGCCGTTAGGCTGATGTGGCAGCCTGACAGGCGTCGGTCGACCGGCCCGGTCGACCGCCAACGGTCAGAAAAGTGACCGTTGGGCACTAGCGGTCGACCGGCCCGGTCGACCGAAACATCCTGAGAGTTGAACTCTCAACTCGGTCGACGGTCCGGTCGACTGACTACAATGTGTAGCCAGCGTGCACGTCTGTGCACATCGGTTGACCGACCGGTCGACCGGCCACTTGGTGCGGTCGACCGGTCCGGTCGACCGAACTGGCCTGGCAGGCACAGTGCAGATCTGCACAGATACGGATTTGAAAATAGGTCTTTTCACTCAATAAAAATCCCATAAATTCACAGTAAATCTAAAAAATAGTTTTAATCACAATAAAAACTGTTTTTCTAAAAATATGTTTTTCTAAAACTTGTTTTATCATTTTATGTAAAACATAAACATGTGATAAAAATTTCAAGACAATATATTAACATATCAATTCATTTTAGAGTCTTGCAAATTTTATCAAAAACAAAACCTGTATTTTGTCAAACTTGATTTTTCCAAAACATGAATAGGGATATCAAAATAAGTTTGTTTACCAAGTTAAAGCATGTATGTATAAATAGAAAACATCTACTATACATATACCATATGTAAACTTGTTTTGATCAACTATTCATAAAAACCAAATATCAAATCATAAAACGTGTGTGTTTTGTGTTCACTTGAGCATATCAACTAAACTAAGCTTTACAAATGGATCTAAAACTCTATCTAAACTAGGATACCTAAGTCTTCTTGACGATCTTCATCTTCAAGTAGACTTGCTCCAAAACGCGTGATCCTCCAAGTGCAAAGGTATGATCTTTAAGCTTTGGCACCGGAATCACCATGATAAGCTTCTAATCATCTTGTTGAAGTTAATCATCAACTAATATCCTGTTAATGATCTGAAACTTAGAAACACAAGAATATTAGTAAACATAACTACATGAGTGTTGATCATCATCAAAACTAGAGTGGAAGGCCATTGGGCCAACAGAACTTAGAAATAATTTTAAAGGGTTTGAAGTATTCGATTTTGTTTTTGTTATTTAATTGTATTTAATGTTCTTTTAAAAGTAGAAAGTGCAAATCAAAATATTTTCTTCCTCAGCATCTAGTGAAGCACCCTCTGTCACCGGGTCTAAATTGAAAGATCCATGTTGGGACCATGCAATAACAGTGATTGGCAAAAAGCAAGCATAAATATAAGTAAAGGAATGTGGGTCGATGTTACTGCTTTTGCAATTCTTCCGTGCTAGCAAAGTGGCTATACGGGTCGTATCTACAAGGAGGGAGAGCGATGAAAGATTGATGCGACTTCTTTGTTCAAGAAAAGAGAAAGTTCTTTGTTTCAAATAAAAATTTAAAAATGAAAACAAGTTGGTTTCAATAATTGTTTAGAATGGTTTGGTGGTTTGTAAAAATGATTTTTCTTTAATGGTAAAAAGCGTTTAGCTAACTTTCTACTAAGTGTTCCCACTAGTCCCTAACTTCTTGAAGATGTAGCCTCACGATGGATCATAGGCAAGCATAACCTTTATGCATAAGAACTATTCACGTTGGCACCGAATGAAAGTCCTTCATTTAACTTAGCTTCACACAGCAAAATTTAGACATTCCCTTATCAAGATCTAATAAAAGGCGAGAATAAGGGAATAAATAAGTGCACTAATGGTATCGACAAAGTTAAAAGAAAAATCTCTAACTTACAAAAACAAGTAAAGTATTCAATCCATAGATCATCAAAACCTGTTAAGCATGAAATATAAGAAAGCGAATACTTGTGTGAAAGTTAGAATTAGAACTCTCGTCTAAGATATCATAGCTCTTGTTTGCACAGGCTTATTTGACATTATTGATCATTTGGGTTTATCAATCAAGTTGTTAGAGATTAGTAGGTTAGAAGTTAGTTAGCCATGCAATAAGAGAGTTAGTTACACATGGTAGTAAAAGAAACAACAAAAGAGAAGAAGTAAAGAGAAAGAGTAACGCACTAAAATGAAGAAGTAGAAACAAATGAAACACTAAGTAAATGGAAAGAAGAAAGAAAAGTAATTACTTGTATAAACTTGTCACCTCCAAATACAACTTTTACATACTCTCTCTCTTTCACTCTAATGGCTAAACTAAAACTAGAAGAAGAAAGAAACAAACAATTACAACTCTTAGAAAAAAAATAACAACTACTCTTCAAACTCTGGATATCCCCCTCTGAAGAACCCTAGGGGGATTTATAGGCACAAGGGAAAGGGGGCCAGGGAGACAACCCCTGGCCCAAAGCACGGCACGGCCGTGCCTGTAAGATCGCAAAAACGCGGCCTGGGCCGCGTTTCTGTAGCCTTGCCAGGGCGGCGCACGCCCGGCCGCCTGCTGCGTGCAGTCTCTGAAATCACCTAGAGGGGGGTGAATAGGTAATGGCTATGCTTAGTGACAAATAATGCGGATTAAAAATACTTAACAATAAACAACAATAATATTAAAGCTTGCAAGGGAGTAGACAAATAATAGTGCAAGTGAAAGAGAGAGTAGAGCTTAGAGAGATGTGGACAATCGTATTTTAAGGTTCGAGCCACTACTCTACATCCCTGCCATCAACACGATGAAGGATTTTCACTATGCTTGATCCCACCGGATCGTCATTACAATTTCTCACTAGAATACTTCGGACACACTTGTCCTCTCTCACGGTGCCGCAACACCAACTTAGAGCTCACTAGCTCGTTTGAGGTCACAACATCTACAACTTCTCAATTTGAGGAAATGGTGATCAACACTTGATCACAAACAATGCTCACATGCACAATCCATAACCAAGATGAGGAGATGAAACTTTAGGGATTGTGTAATGCAAAAGTCTAGAAGAGAAGTAGAGGAGAAAGCTTCAAGCTAAAACACAATAGGATTGAAAAATTTGGCTCAAGGGAAACACTTTTGCTAAAAAGGCTAAACTTTGAAAAACTTTGATTTTAATCTTGTAAATCTTGTATTTGAGTTGTATAACACTCCCACTATTTATAGGAGATAAAACTAGGTTAGAAAAGCCAATAGATTCGTTAGGAGAAGCCCCAACAAAAAACAAAACTAGATATAGCCGTTGGCAGCTAGTCAGCAGACTTTGTCTGCTGCCGGTCGACCGCCAACGGTCAGATTTTTGACCGTTGGGAAAGCGGTCGACCGGACGGTCACCGAAGTTCCCAAACAGAGAGTGTAAACTCTCTGTCGGTTGATTGCTAAAATAAAGAAACAACCAATGAGTTTAATAATGTACCGTGTAGCTTGTGGCTAACGGGTCGTGTCCACAAGGAGGGATGCGATGGAAGCTTTTCGATGAGTCGTTTTAAAAACAAGGAATTTGTGTTCGTTTTTTAGGAAAAAGAGAATGTAAGGAAAAGAGATGAAAAGAGAAATTTTAACTTTCAGAAAAGGATTTGGAGGAGGTGATTTTTAAAAAGCTTTAAGAGTTGTGATGTTGTTTTATAATAAGAAATCAAATCTGGGCTTACTATCTTCCTACTCAATTGTTCATTCTTCTCTTAAAGTATTAAGTCGCTCAGTTATCATTTGCAAAACTTAAAGTTGCTTTTTTTTTTAGAAAGCTTTAAGTAAAGCACATAAGATGCAGAAGGTTTGAGTCCTTTTTCTTAAAGAAAGAGTTAGAATCGGATATAAAACATAAAGCGCGAAGAAGCAAGAATGAATTAAAAATGATTCACAAGAAGTTCAAGAAAGAATGGTGAATTCAACTATCCATACCCATCCTCATGTGCCTTCAAGAACACTTTCAAAAAGAAAGGCTTTTAAGGGAGGCATGCATATGAGTCATCGGGACTTTTTCTTTTAAAAACAGAAGAGAAGAAAACAAAAGAGAGTTGATAGCTAGCCCAGAAAACCTTTTAGTTATCCATGAAAAATAACAAAGCAAACATAAATATGCACAACATACCGAAATACGAGTGGAAGAAAAGGAGGCTTGCTTCTTGTATTGCTGTCACTTCAATCTTCGATTACAAGCTCTCTGTCCTCTCTCTCACAAGTTTTTAGACTGAACTACAAAGTAAACAATGAAATTACAACTTGAGTTCTAGCTAACAAAGAACCTAGATCCTAAGAAAAAAAGCAAAATTTAATCCTAATCTTCGCTGCCTTTTTCCTTGCTGAAAGAGGTATTTATAGCCAAAAACCTAGAAGATAGGATCCTGGGAACGTTGGGGAGCAAACGCTCCCAACAACAACAATCAGTTGGCAGCGAAAACGCGCTTGGGCCGCGTTTCCGCGGCCTGGTGTGGCCAGGTGGCCACACCAAGAGGGGGCAGCTTCCTGGTTTCCTGTTTAGCTCGCATCTCCTGCTGGTTTTCTTGTCGCTGCTTCAACCGCTGATTGAATCAGCTTTTGATTTTCTGGCTTCGATTCCTCGATTCAAGGAGGATTTTTCTCAACCCCTTGATATGCCAAGATATAGCCCAGATTTCTTCACTTCGAATTTATTCTGAATTAATTCAGAATAAAGTGGGCTTTTGGGCTTGTTCCTCTTTTATTTCTTTGAGCATTTGGGCCTACATTTAGCAAAGAAAAAAGACACTCATTAATATCATTTATTAGCAAACAAGTGTGGTAAAGTGACAATATAAATGCAATGTATGTGACAAATCACACCCCCACACTTATCTTTTGCTCGCCCTCGAGCAAACATTAGACTAACTTGAATCAATTATTAGACCACTTTCACAGGTCACTCGATTGCACTGAGCATGTGCAACAAGCCGTTAAACCTCTAGGTCACCCCTAGAGGACGAGTTTTGTCTCGTGAGGGTTTTCAGCGGATTACACCCACAAATCCAAAAAAAAAAAGAGTAAAAGGTTAGTATTTTCGAAAAGCAATTTTTTTAATTTTATTTTATTTTATTTTGAAGGAGAAAATATTTGAAGTATATTTGTGAGATCTTAAGTAATCTATAAGTTATAGGAATATCAAATTTTTCATTCCTAAACTTAGTCTCCATTCAAAAACATGTCATCAATTAAAGTAAGGAGTCAAATTGTACTTTTCATCTAGTCTATTAATTTACCCTGATTCGTATGCACCATCGTGACTGTGAAGTTTACTAAGGGTTCTTCAACTTAACTCCTATGCATCATATTTATTTTTTTGTGAACTTTTATTCCTCAATTTCATTAGGCTTTCTAATCTGCATGTAACGAGCTTTCAGTCGGTGACACCCAAACCAGACGGTTCTAGGGCACCAGGTGAGAAAACACCCCTAAGGACCTAAACACCCGAGCAGATAAGGCCACGAAACCAAGGTTTTTATTTATACTATGTAACCCTTTAGGCGTGAATACTTATGCTTCATGAGGCATAAATACCCAGCTTAATCAGAAGATACACATTATTTATACGAGGTACCCCTTTTAGGCGTGAATACTTATGCTTCATGAGGCATAAATACCCAGCTTAATTAGAGAATACTTTTTTTTTCTTTTCAAACTTGTCTAATTATCTTTTGCATAAATACTAAGGCTTGCTTAGGCCAAAGCACCTAGCTACTCAATAATTAGACTTGCTGTTTTTTTTATAAGGCATAAGAGTCTCTGTTTTCAAACCCTAAGTGTGTAAGTATTTTTGTGTGCATATGTCATTAAGGTAAATATCAAGACTAAATTACTTTCCCAATTTTCTTCCTGACCTTAAAAATCAAATAAGTTATTTTATTTCGACCAAGTGTAAGAAATCCTAATTATGATTCTCCTATTCCTTAAAATTGACTTAAATTCTTACAAAAAATATATCAAAATATTGTGTACCCTTTATTTTATTTTTTTTCTCTTTTTTTTCAGCCATGTTAGAACCCTCCCCCACACTTATCTCATGCATTGTCCCTAATGTAAGAAAGAAATGTATAAGTGCATGAAATAAATGGAAAGGAGGAAAGTTACCGATACACTGTGTCAAAAAGACCCTTACCTTTTCATCTACCGGCACCGATTCCAAGAAAGGTTTAAGGTGTTGACCATTTACCTTAAAGTCATTTCCATTCTTGGGGTCACTGATCTCAACTGCACCATGTGGAAACACGGTTTTTACAACGAATGGCCTGGTCCATCGTGATTTCAATTTTTCTGGGAAAATATGAAGCCTAGAATTGTAGAGTAAGACTTTTTGACCAGGGACAAAGGTTTTTCTTATGATGTGCTTGTCATGGAAAATCTTCACTCTATCTTTAGTGATCCTAGCATTTTCATAGGCCTCATTTCTCAATTCCTCCAATTCGGAAATTTGTAATTTCCGAAGGTCACCGGCCTTAGTCAAATCGAAATTCAACTGCTTGATTGCCCATAAGGCTCGGTGCTCTAACTCAACGGGCAAGTGACAAGGTTTGCCATAGACTAACCTATAGGGAGACATTCCTAAAATCGTCTTGAAAGCGGTCCTGTAGGCCCATAGAGCATCTACAAGTTTTAAGGACCAATCTTTCCGGTTATGGTTCACAGTTTCTCCAATATAAGTTTGACTTGTCTATTTGAAACCTCAACTTGCCCACTGGTTTGAGGATGATATTGTTGGCCCAAAGGCCTATCACCCTAGTTTTGATGATGATAAACTCATGAAGTTATGTTTACTAATGATCTTGTGTTTAAATAGTGACAGATTCATTATCAAGATCTTAGTAGGTGCATAGCTCAACAAAGGATAAAATGTTAAGATTTGGAGCTAGCACGGTGTGATCCAAGGAGCTTTGGATCAAGCTTGGACCAAGTCAAGAAGATGAGAAGCCTTCAAGTGAAGACTTCAAGAAGATGAAGACTTGTGTCTAGGTATAAGATTTTGTTTTTGTTTTAGTTAAAAATGTAAAGGATAGATAGTTGGTGGATTGCTCAAGTATTATACACACACACTCTTGATAGAATTGTTTTCATAAAAGATTTTTTGGTTTAGAAAAGATTTTTCATTTTGGAAAATACAAGTTTGGTTTTTGGTGTTTCTCATGTACTTATCTTTTAACCAAAACCAAGTTTAGAGATTTATGACAAAACATAGATATTTCATTATGATTGTGTAGTGGATCATATCCATACACACTATGCCTTAAAAGTATATCTTGTTTTTGTATTTGATGAAGATTTGGAAAAACATGTTTTGAAAAAAATATTGTTTTGGAAAAACAGTTTTTATCATGAGCCTAATATTTTCAAGTTACAAAAATAGTCCAATCTTTTATAACATGCCTTGATTTTGTGCAAGCATGTTTGATTATCAAAGTATATTGGTTAAACTATTTTTGTAGATTTTTATGTATTTTATGGGATTTTATCTCAATCAAAAAAGACCATGTTTTAAATCCCAGAAAACTGTTTCAGGCTTCAGATAAGTCAACTTATAACCCTTATAAGTCGACTAATACCGAAGTCGGCCGACCGGACCGGTCGACCGACGTGCACAAACGTGCACGCCTTTGTGCACTGGAGGACGGCCGACCTACCGGTCGACCGCTCCAGAGAGCAGAGCTCTCTGGAAAGTTCGGCCGACTGCACGGGTCGACCGACAGAGAGTTAGACTCTCAGCTCCAGTGGGTCGGTCGACCCTGGCGGTCGACCGTGGCTCCAACGGTCAGAAATCCGACCGTTGGCGGTCGACCGCACCGGTCGACCGGCAGTTCTGACAAAGCCCCAACGGCTAGTTTTGACAGCCTATATATTTGGGGGTTTGTGAACTGTTTTGCAACAAGATTTTGGAGATCTTTAGAGCCAGTTTTTCCTATACTTTCAGAAGAGTTTTTCTCCACAAAATAGAGAGCTAATACTTCCAATCTAAAGGGAGTTTTATTTAGAGTGTGTTAAAAGAAATTTCTTGAGTTTTTCACCATAGCTTTCATCCTTATTTTTCTCACACCACACTTGAGCTATCCATTGATTATACATCCTATAGGTGTGTTGTAGTGAGAGTGCTTTAGGTGATCAAAGTGTTGTGATCACCAAAGATCTTTTCTTTGTTCTTTGAGGAGACGGGCAAGTGTGCTCGTGGTTGTTTAGGGTTCGGGTGCGAACTCTTGTTGATTGAGGTGCGGCCTCGGCGAGCCGGTAGGCTTGCAGTGTGTAAGGGACTAGAGAGTCCGAGGGCTTGTAGGTGTTGCGGCACCGAGGAGAGATCCATTGGGATCTTGCATAGTGGAAATCCTTCGTGTGTCGAAGGCGGGGATGTAGAGCAAGTGTGCTCGAACCTCGAAACATACCCTTGTGTTTGCGATTGCTCACTCTCTCTCTTTGTCTCATTTATATCTTGCATGCTTTATTGTCTATCTTTATATGCTTGATATATTCATTGTGCTCATATTGTATACTTGCTTGGGTTTATTGACTAACACTTATATTTAACCAAGAGAGCCAGCGCGGCACCTCAACTCATTCAAGGGGAATCTAGAGGAGTTTGTCAGAGAGCCTTCACGGGGAATTCGGCAACACTCTTGTGTTATACATAGTGTTTAGTGTAAAAGTTTTAATTAGGTCATAATTGCTTTTAGCTTCCGCATTATTTGCATCATTTGGCATTAAGTGACTATTAGATTAGCCATCACCTATTCACCCCCCTCTAGGTGAACCTTCAATTGGTATCAGAGCTTGGTACCCTGATTTGGGTCTAACAACCTAGAGTAAAAGATCCTCATTTTAGGCTAATCACATATTTTGTACACACACCATGGATTTCATGTCACCACCCATGTTTGACATTGTTAACATCCATATATGGAAGGTGAAGATGTCCTTGTACCTCAAAGCCTTAGGTTATCATGTTTATCTTGCCACTACTAATAATGCATATTGTTTAGATGGTAAGAATATTGAGGCTAATACAAAAGCCCTTAATGCTTTAAAGTCTACCTAGATGATGTTTATATCTAGAGTTTCTAACTTTGATTCGGCTTTTGTAGTTTGGAATACCCTCATCTCCCTCGACGATAATGATCAATACTATGCGGGGAGTGATTCGGACGTTGGAAGCAACACCTCCAACGTGTGCTATATGGTCCAAGGGGATAACCCCCTTGAGGTAACTTCCGAATCCGAGGATGAGGATAATAACATGTCATATGAAGAGCTTTCTACATTTTGTCAATTATTGCTTGAAAAATATGACATGATTAAGAAAGATAATAAAATTTGAAAAAGAACATTGCTTGCATGCATGTAGAACAAGATTCATTTAAATCTAACATTGCATGTTTAGAAAAAGAAAATAACAATTTGAAAAAAGATTTTGATGCCATGCTTAATGAAAAAGATTCATTAGAAAATAAATGGCATGCTTAGAAAAAGAAAATAAAGATTTGAAAAATGAGAATGTTTCCTTGCTTTCTAAATTAAATAATCTTTGTGAAGGAAAACACTATTTTGAAAAATAAAGTTGATTTGGTGGAAAAACAAAAGGAAGTTGTTTTTCAAGAAAATAAGTCTTTGAAAAGAAAAATTTGTGAAAAGGAAAAGATTTTGTTTCTCAAAAGAAGAAGAAAAATGATTTCATATCTCACCATGCTTTTCATGCCACCACTCGTGAGATTAATGTTTTGAAAGATAAAATTAATGATTTGAGTTCAACCTTGAACTCTTGTGCATTCAACCACACTAGATTGGAGTCTATGTTTTCAAAGAAACAAAGTCCATCCATTCATGCACATCATCATGCTTATGTTGCACAACATGATCACACTCCTACACATAAGCATACTAAGGTGTACGTATGTACACATTGTGGCCGCAAAGGCCATTTAGCAAAATATTGTTATGATAGATTAGATCATTTTAATTTTGCTAAGAATAAAAATTTTTGGGTTCCTTACGAGACTAACCCCAAAGGACCCAAGAAAATATGGGTACCAAAACCCCCACCATTTGCTTTTGATGTAGGTGAGGGCTCTCACAAGACGTGAGAGGATTGGTGCCTTGGTAGTGGATGCACTTGGACTTGATTGACATACATTTGGATGCATCACTATCAAGGAGCTTTGGTAGAAAGGCCACCATGATTGGAGCTTTGGAGTTGGTAACAAACTCTAAACTCCCTTTTATTCATGTTCATACTTGTTCATTCATATTATTTGAGCATGTTCATGTTTTATGTATTTTTGTGCTTCATGAGGTATTTACATGCTTAGATGTAGAATGTGTCAAACTTGCATTTATACATATATGAATAGTGAGTTACAATTGACTTATATATATATGCTCTTCATGCTCATTTGTACCCACTATATGCATATGTATAGACTAGTTTTGATGATTCTCTTTTATACATGTTTTGCCTATTTTATGCTTTACTTCATGTATATGCATTTTTATTCAAATCTAATAAATATACATGTATACCCGTGAGTCTCTTGCCTTCATGCAAATTATTTAATAGACTCTTTTATGTTTGGGATATGTATGTGTATTGTTAGTTTTGGATAAATCATACATATACCATTAAGATTAGTGTTTTTATGAAAAATAATTTTTCATGATTTGTTTGATAAAATAGGATTCTTGATCTTTTTGAGCTTCAATGTCTATTTTCATAAAAATGCTATTTACATGATCGTTTAACACTCACACTTTTGTTAAAATTATTTGGAGCCTTATAGACCATGAGTGCTTAAATGTTTGTGTATCTAGTTATGTTTATGAAAACATATGATTTGATGTTATTTGAAGAATCTTTAACTAGTTATTCAAAATCAATTTAAACTAGTTATCTATTCTTCTAATAATTTATAAGATTTCCACATGATCCAACTTTACTTCAATTATTTTGATAAAATTTTTTTGTGTTCTAAAGATTTGATGCTTCATGTATTGAATATTAGTTTAAATGTTTTAGTTTTTATCAACACTGGGATTTATACTTGTACATATCATGGGCCACAAATAAATCTATTTATATTTGTGCTTGAATGCTTATTTGAACCCATGAAATGTGCTTGTATTGCTTGGTTTTGATGATACATACATTTTTAAACTTGTATTCCCACTTCTTGGATTTGATGTATGATCATGTGTTTACTTTCATGTATATGTGTATTTTGTCAAACTTTAAGATATACATGTATACCTCTTGAGTCATTTGCCTTTAATGCAAATCTATTTATATGGACTCATTTGTGTTTATGAGATATGTATGTATACTTATTGTGTTGTCAAAACATACATATATCTTGAAATATAATTTTTTTTATAAAAAATATTTGATTTCATGATTTTGAAGGATCTTTAACTAGTTTTTCAAAATTATTTTAACTAGTTAATTGTTCTTCATTTGGTAGAGTTTTTCAAACAAAGCTTATTTTTCAAATCTATTTTTGAAAACCCTTACCATTAATGGGAGGATGGATGGGCGATTATGCCTTGTATGCTTCATTGAAAATCTTTTACCTTGTGCATATGAAGGGTGGTAGGTTATGAGATATACACATGATCTTATTGTTATGTCAATTGGTATCATTGAATCGTTTCAATTGGTATCAATATGAACTTATTTTGTATATACTCATATTTTGTTTCTTATATATGTATGTATCAATTTCAATAGGTATACTTATTTATACATATATATGATTTTCATGTGCTTAACTTTCAATTGGTTCACATTTTTAAAACACAAAGTTTTGATGAAAAATAAAAATTTTGGATCATTATGTTTACCATTGATATTAAATACTTCACTTCATATTTGTTAAATTTCAATTGGTATCAATATGATAATGATTATTTTCTATTTGGTATCTTAAAATTTGTTTGTTTTACAAAAGCTCTGATACCTTTAAAATTTGTTTAAGAAAAATTTAAAAAAATTTTTTTTTGTTGATTTGTATTACCCTCTTGATCTCTTTGTTTATGACAAAAAGGGGGAGAAAAATTTGTTTGATTTGATTTTACTTTGAACCCTTTGTTGATGAGTGACAAAAAGGGGAGAAGTATTTGAGTTTATATGCATGTTTTCATTACTTAAGGGGAGAAGTATTTGTCTTCCTTGTTCTTTATGCATATATATTTTTGTATTGCAATAGGAGAAAAAGATTTTGATTTATGCTTGTTGCATGTTTTTATCTCCATACTTGCATACATATTCATGTGCCTCATTGCCATATTTATTATTTATGTCTATGCATGAGTTAAGGGGGAGCTTCTTTGAAGCTTTACTTTAATCCATGCATATATAACTTCATGTGTTTTGTCATCATCAAAAAGGGGAGATTGTTGGCCCAAAGGCCTATCACCCTAGTTTTGATGATGATCAACTCATGAAGTTATGTTTACTAATGATCTTGTGTTTAAATAGTGACAGATTCATTATCAAGATCTTAGTAGGTGCATAGCTCAACAAAGGATAAAATGTCAAGATTTGGAGCTAGCACGGTGTGATCCAAGGAGCTTTTGGATCAAGCTTGGACCAAGTCAAGAAGATAGAAGCCTTCAAGTGAAGACTTAAGGAAGATGAAGACTTGTGTCTAGGTATAAGATTTTGTTTTTGTTTTAGTTAAAAATGTAAAGGATAGATAGTTGATGGATTGCTCAAGTATTATACACACACACTCTTGATAGAATTGTTTTCATAAAGATTTTTGGTTTAGAAAAGATTTTTCATTTTGGAAAAATACAAGTTTGGTTTTTGGTATTTCTCATGTACTTATCTTTTAACCAAAACCAAGTTTAGAGATTTATGACAAAAACATAGATATTTCATTATGATTGTGTAGTGGATCATATCCATACACACTATGCCTTAAAAGTATATCTTGTTTTTGTATTTGATGAAGATTTGGAAACATGTTTTGGAAAAATATTGTTTTGAAAAAACAGTTTTTATCATAAGCCTAATATTTTCAAGTTACAAAAATAGTCCATCTTTTATAACATGCCTTGATTTTGTGCAAGCATGTTTGATTATCAAAGTATATTGGTTAACTATTTTTGTAGATTTTTATGTATTTTATGGGATTTTATCTCAATCAAAAAGACCATGTTTTAAATCCCAGAAAACTGTTTCAGGCTTCAGATAAGTCGACTTATAACCCTTATAAGTCGACTAATACCGAAGTCGGCCGACCGGACCGGTCGACCGACGTGCACAAACGTGCACGCCTTTGTGCACTGGAGGACGGCCGACCATGCCGGTCGACCCCTCCAGAGAGCAGAGCTCTCTGGAAAGTTCGGCCGACCGCACGGGTCGACCGACAGAGAGTTAGACTCTCAGCTCCAGTGGGTCGGTCGACCCTGGCGGTCGACCGTGGCTCCAACGGTCAGAAATCCGACCGTTGGCGGTCGACCGCACCGGTCGACCGGCAGTTCTGACAAAGCCCCAACGGCTAGTTTTTGACAGCCTATTATTTGGGGGTTTGTGGACTGTTTTGCAAAAAGAGTTGGAGACCTTTAGAGCCAGTTTTTCCTATACTTTTAGAAGAGTTTTTCTCCACAAATAGAGAGCTAATACTTCCAATCTAAAGGGAGTTTTATTTAGAGTGTGTTAAAAGAAATTTCTTGAGTTTTTCACCATAGCTTTCATCCTTGTTTTTCTCACACCACACTTGAGCTATCCATTGATTATACATCCTATAGGTGTGTTGTAGTGAGAGTGCTTTAGGTGATCAAAGTGTTGTGATCACAAAGATCTTTTCTTTGTTCTTTGAGGAGACGGGCAAGTGTGCTCGTGGTTGTTTAGGGTTCGGGTGCGAACTCTTGTTGATTGAGGTGCGGCCTCGGCGAGCGGTGGGCTTGCAGTGTGTAAGGGATAGAGAGTCCGAGAGTTTGTAGGTGTTGGCGGCACCGAGGAGAGATCCATTGGGATCTTGCATAGTGGAAATCCTTCATGTGTCGAAGGCGGGGATGTAGAGCAAGTGTGCTCGAACCTCGAAACATACCCTTGTGTTGCGATTGCTCACTCTTTCTCTCTATATCTCATTTATATCTTGCATGCTTTATTGTCTATCTTTATATGCTTGATATATTCATTGTGCTCATATTGTATACTTGCTTGGGTTTGTGACTAACATTGTATTTAACCAAGAGAGCCAGCGCGGCACCTCAACCCATTCAAGGGGAATCTAGAGGAGTTTGTCCAGAGCCCTTCACGGGGAATTCGGTAACACTCGTGTGTTATACATAGTGTTTAGTGTAAAAATTTTAATTAGGTCATAATTGCTTTTAGCTTTCGCATTATTTGCATCATTTGGCATTAAGTGACCATTAGATTAGCCATCACCTATTCACCCCCCTTTAGGTGAAACTTCAGATATGGTGTGGACAACTTGTGAGTTATGGCATACTTTCGCATAAGGGCTTCAAAGATCTATTGCAAAAGTAGGTGCCATTATCACTGATGATAGCACGAGGGGTTTCCGAAGCGGAAAAAATGTTCTCTCTCAAAAACTTTATGACAAATTTATTATCATTAGTTTTACAAGAATGGCTCTACCCACTTGGACACGTAGTCCACAGCAACCAATATGTATTGGTTCCCAAATGAGTTAGGAAATGGACCCATAAAGTCGATGCCCCAAACATCAAAGAGTTCTATTTTTAGAATTGGGTTGAGGGGCATCATATTTCGATGTAAGATCCTACCTACCATTTGGCATCTAGGGCACGTCTTGCAATATTCATAGGCATCCTTGAACAGAGTGGGCCAATAAAACCCACTTTGTAACACCTTTTCAGCTGTCTTGCGGGGACCAAAGTGTCCACCGCATGCAAGTTCATGACAAAAGGACAGAACACTCTTAACTTCCTCATCGGGAATGCATCTCCTAATAATTTGATCAGAACAGTACTTGAAAAGATACGGTTCCTCCCAAAAGAAAATACCGGACTTGGGACAAGAACCGGTGCACATCGTTTGTGGACCAATGAGATGGAGTTTGGTTTGTGACTAAGTAGTTCACTATATCAGCAAACCAAAGTTCCCTAGAGATAGCTAAGAGATGTTCATCAGGAAAATCCTCATTGATGGGTAATTCGTTGCATGGAGAATTAGGGATCCGTGAGAGGTGGTCAGCAACGACATTTTCTACGCCTTCTCAAGATCGAATTCTTGAAGAAGGAGGATCCAACGAATAAGTCGGGCCTTGGCATCCTTCTTCATCATGAGGTACCTAAGCGCAGAATGATCGGTGAAAATGGTGGTTTTGGATCCTAGTAGGTAGGGACGAAACTTCTTTAAGGCAAACACTACTGCCAAGAATTCCTTCTCGGTCGTAGTGTAGTTCAGTTGAGCGTCATTGAGAGTCTTACTAGAGTAGCAGATCACATGCTGCTTGTATCAATACGTTGTCCTAGGACAGCGCCTATGGCAAAATCAGAAGCATCGCATATAATCTCAAACGGTTTAGACCAATCCGGTGCAGATATGATTGGTGCAGAAATCAGCTCTCTCTTAAGCTTCTCCTAAGAAGTTATGCAGTCAGCATCGAAAGTGAAGGACACATCCTTAGCTAACAGATTAGTCAAGGGCCTAGCAATTTTGCTAAAATCCTTGATAAATCTTCGTAGTAGAAACCAGCGTGTCCTAAGAAGGATCTAATGTCCTTAACGCATTTGGGCATGGGAAGCTTAGCAATAACCTCGATTTTGGCTCTATCCACTTCAATTCCTTTCTTGGATATTTCATGACCCAAGACAATTCCATGTTGCACTATGAAGTGGCATTTCTCCCAGTTTAGTGTCAAATGTGTTTCTCAGCACAACGTTGGAGGACGAGTTCTAGATGGTGGAGACATTGAGTGAATGAATCTCCGAAGATGGAGAAATCATCCATGAAGATTTCTAAGAAGCGCTCTACCATATCAGAGAAAAGACTCAACATGCAACGTTGAAACAAACGTTGCTGGGGCATGCATAAGCCGAAGGGCATTCGACGATAAGCAAATGTCCCAAATGGACATGTGAACGTAGTCTTCTCTTGGTCCTCAGGAGCGATAGGGATCTGGTTATAGCCCAGTAACGGTCCAAGAAGCAGTAGTACTCGTGACCCGCCAAACGTTCAAGCATCTGATCAATGAAGGGAAGTGGAAAATGGTCCTTACGAGTTGCAGCATTCAGTTTCCTATAGTCAATGCAAACTCGAATCTTCGTGGGAAGTCGAGTTGAACCAACTCTTTGTTCTCATTTTCCACTACGGTGAAACCAGATTTCTTTGGGACCGCGTGGACAGGACTGACCATTGGCTATCCGAAATGGGATAAATTATCCCATTGTCTAAGAGTTTTATGATTTCAGCATGAACAGCCTCTTGCATTATAGGGTTTAACCTACGCTGCGGGTCTCTCTTGGGTGTGCGTCTTCATTGAGATGGATACGGTGTTGAACGATGGTTGGACTTAATCCTTAATATCAGTCATAGTCCACCGATGGCTTCCTTATGTTTCTTAGAATATCTTTCAAATCTTTTTCTTCCCCGTCATTTAAATGAGAGGCAATGATAACGGGAAAGATCTCTTGTTCGCCTAGATAGGCGTACTTGAGATGCGCAGGAAGGGCTTTCAATTCTAAGGAAGAGGCAGGCTCACTAGAAGGACTAGTCAAATCTGTTGCTCCATTGTAGGTGAAATTGGGTTTGAAGCCTAATTCACGGCAGAATCTACCACCTGATCGAGATTAAAGTCATCAGACTCTAACTCGAAGTCAATCTCCATTTCTGATTCCAATTCTTCCCCGTGTTCACTTGTCAAGTTCTCAATTTGGTTTACTTCAAAAGTTTGGTCCTCGATGTCACGGGGTTGTTTTCCTAGATGGAAGACATTGACTTCTCTAGTCATGTCTCCAAAAGTTAACCTCATAGACCCATTCCTGCAATTGATGATGGCATTAGCAGTGGCAAGGAATGGTCGACCTAGGATGACCGGAGTTTGAGACCTACGATTGGAGTTGGACACAGGTTGTGTCTTCAAAACTATGAAATCGACAGGGTATATGAACTCTCCTACCCGGATCAGGACATCGTTAATTTTCCTTTTGGAACTTTAACATAATGGTCAGCCAGTTGGATGGTGACTCGAGTTGGACTAAGGTCACCCAACCCGAGTTGTTGATAAACAGAGAATGGAAGCAAGTTGATACTTGCTCCCAAGTCAAGAAGTGCACGACTAATGTCGGCTTGTCCTATTGTGCAGGCAATGGTGGGGCTACCTGGATCTTTGTACTTAACAGGGATAGGACCCGAAAATAGCTCACTAATATTAGTGGCTAAGAAGACCTTCTTTGGAACATTAGTCTTTCTCTTCTTAGTGCACATGTCCTTAAGAAACTTAGCATAGGAAGGAACTTGTTGGATGGCATCAAGAAGTGGCACATTTATTTCATTTGATTAAACATCTCTATTATCTTGTCCATGTGCGGATTTTGCTTATTATTTTTCAGCCTATTTGGAAATGGTACCATAGGCTGGTGCACCTGGCTGGCTGACTTGTCTTTTTCAGGCTCGTTAGATTTGGAAGAGCTTGGATTGGATGAGGTGGAAGCTTGATTGTGGTTGTGCTGAATAGGATTGGGGGTGTTGACACTTGGTTATCAACTTTTTTTCCTGACCTCAATGTATGCACAACATTACATTGATTGAATGAAGGATCCTCAGCCAGATGAGCTTGTTGGGAATTCCTCGGATTGGTGACTGGCTGACTAGGCAGGGTACCCTTTTGTCTCTCACTCTGTGGGTTGGCTAATTGGCTCATTTGAACCTCTAACCTTTGAATGGTTTGCATGAGAGAGTCTTGGTTTTTCATATATCATTCCATGTTTCTTTCAAAGTCAGTCATTCTCCTTTCTAATTGAGGATTCTAGAAGGAGGATTGTGGAGCTTGATTAGGAAAGTTCTGTTGATAATTCGAAAAGTTTGGTGGATGGTTGGGAGAATTATTATGGAAATTGGAGAAGTTGGGTTGATGATTGGAAGAATTATTACCATGATGGAAGTGGCTAGCATGATTGGATCGTGAATGGTCATTGTTGTTTTGGCTCCATGAGAAATTAGGGTGATTTCTCCAGCCGGGATTGTACGTTGGGGCGTAAGGGTTATTGTTCGGCCTTGAAAAGGCCGCATTCATCGGTTCATGGTAGGATTGCTGAGCCTGAAACACTGGGCACTCCTCAAACACATGATTCATGGCTTGACATCAAGTGCAGCCCGGGGGTGGAAATTGGTTCGGGCTGACTTGATTGACTGGACTTGGTTCTTTCGTTTCTAGATCTTCCAGTCTTCTAGCCAGGTTTGCTAACTTAGCCTCATTAGCGATGGACGATTCTAGGGAATGGAGACCTCCTTTTGAAGAGATGGAGTTAGGATTCTTAGAGGTCTCACTAGCAGATTCCCATTGGATGGTCTTCTTGATTGGTATCCAATATTGCATATTTTACATCATAATTCCCATGCATATTACAAATAAATATGTGATTTTTACTCCTCTTCTCTACATATTTGCAGGTACATACTTAAAGGAGAGATTTCCAAATAATCACTTAATTAACACTAATTAAGTGATTAATCCATGATTAAGATAAAGCCAAATTCAAATCCAGATCTAGAGAGATCCGCGCGCCAATTGGAGAATCCAAGTAGTCCACGTGGCTAACAACCTAACAAGAAGATCTCACCAGAAAATCTGGGCTCAACGGCCCAGATCGCGCGGCGATCCCGCGGCAATCCGCGGCAGATCTAGGCCGTTGAGATCCCGGATTTCGTGGCAACAACCTTGGCTCTTGAAGCTTCTCATTTCTGCTATAAATACTCCACCTTCACCTGCGAGCAAAAAGTGATCAGAGAAGAGAGAGAGATTAGTTCAAAGTTTTGTAATTTTGTTAGTTTTTGTTTAGGGTTTGTAGCTCTCTATGATCTTCTCCTCCCTAGATTTCATTGCAAGAGAGAGTTGTAAGAGAGAGAGAGCTTGTATCATCAAGAAGTGACACTTGGAGCTATACAAGGATTGATCCATTCTCTACTTCTCTACTTGAGCTTGATTCTAGTTTACTTGCTTTATTACTTGCTTTGTTTACTTCTTGCAATTTACTTCAAGCTTTGTTTTGCTTTTGTAATGGCTTTTAGCTAATTTCTTCTCCATGTACTAGGTTACCACTAGTCTTGCTACTTCACTAACTCATGGGTGATTGCTTTTGTTCATCTTGCAAGTTGTATGATCTTCTCTTCTCCGATGGTTTAAACCACCATCTTGCAAGTGAGAAAGTAATTAGGTCAACACGCGAGACAAATCCTACGCTAATGGAGTGACAACATTAGGCAAGCATTCGCTATCAAGGAGTCTAGTAAGTCTTGGCAAGCTAGCAAGGTAAGCTAGTCATGGATTGCTTTCTTTAAGTTTTCTTTCCTTTTCTTGTGAATAAACCAATCCCAATCTTGATTTCTTTTCCGACAATTTCCACCATGAACATAGCCATCCTTTCTTTTAGTTTCTTTTTCACTTGATTCACTAAAGTTTATAAGCAAGAGAAGAATACTCGTTTGTTCACTTCACTACCACACGTAAAGCTTCCATCGCGAGCTCTCCCTGAGAATCGACTCGGTATAGCCCTATGCTATAGCGGAGACAAGAAAGGGTACATCAAATACATTCTTATACACATAATAAGTACACCTTCTTAGTCTAATCAAAATGGCGCCGTTGCCGGGAGAGAGCGACGTTCTTTTTGGTTTAAAGTGAAGTACTAAACGATCCTTCTTCTCTGTTGCAGGTTACAGGTAAAGAAACAGGAAACTATTCATTGCAGTAACATACAAGTGGACCTGGGACTCTGCTCAAGAAAGCAGAGCCCAGGATCCCTCCAAATTGCCGCGGATCCACGGCAATTTGCCGTGGGAACGCGGCAATAAGGAGTTCACTACTCACCAATTTTCTGCAGGGCTTCTGGTTCTGTAAAATACATCTGTTTCTATACTTTATTTCCTGTATTCTGCATCCTACTCCTGCTTAATTAAAAAACAGTAAAAAGTTGATTGAAATTGCTAAAAATTGTTTAGACACTTGCATTTTAGGCACGTGTCTCTTCAATTCTTTACTTTTACTGTTGAAGAGTGCTGGAGGCAAGGTACGTGTTTGCATTGCATATTAGACTAGGACAAACTCTTGCTTGATTTTCTTGCTTTGAGTGTATCCTAGCTATATTTTTTTGTACACTTGCACAATTCAATTCTAAGGGCATACCCGTAAATAAGATAAGGTGGGGGAGGTCATTACCCTTTCCTTAGCCCGAAAACCATTTTCAAGCACTCACTAACCCAAGCCTAAATTAATAAAAAGTAGACGTTGGCCCTAGGGACATCTCGGACTCACTTAGGAGATTATCCTAAGGGGAAAAAGTGTTGGAATTTAACTCTTGCAAAATCGGTGTCTAGGAAAGGGGTTGAGGCCGAAAGCCCGAAGGTTGCTGGTTACTTAATTAAGGAACGTCTCCGGACGGAAAACCTCCCACTAACCTTACCCTTCCCTGGCTGATTAGCTTGTGGTTAGAGTCTACACTAAACCTCCCGTGGACAGTCTATCAGTTAGGAGTCGTCTAGGTCTAAGTCTACACTAACTTAGGTTAGAATTTTTTCTTTTCTTTTCTTCTTTTGTTTGTTTGTTTGTTTGTTTGATTTTTGTTTGTGATTGTGTGATATGGCTTACAATTACAATTCTTTCCATCCATATGTCACACACACTCCACATTCGGATAATTCCAACCCGGTGTTTACAATATGCACCAACCACATACACCGGGTTGGCCTTATCCGAATCAATACGACCCATACACCCCATCTAATGATTATAATGTCCAAAATAATTTCAACTCTTCATCGAGTCATTGGGGATTCCAGTCCCCGAGTTTAATTATCAACCTCCTTGTCCACCATTTCCACCAAGTCCACAATATTCACAAGATTCATTTCCCGATTCCGCTTCATATACTCCTTTTTCTGAACCAGTTGAAGAAAAATCTGATTTACTAAGGAGTTTAGAAGCTAACTTACAGAGAGCTGAGCAAACACTTCCTGAATTATTTCCCTCTCCAATTCCACAGTATTTTCAAGAATCTTACTCAGTTCTACCTTCTCAGTATGAACAACCATTTGTCATGGAACCGAGTAATGATTTCTTGTGTGAGTCCACTTTTCCATCATCACACACTTTTGACTCACAATTTCACCATCACTTCCAAGACAACACTTCATCTTTTCATCCAAATAATGAAGTTATCAATTTTGAAAAGATGCTTGAAGACATGACCCATGCTCAAAATGCTCGTGCCCGTGACTTAGATTTGCTGATCCAAATCTTCATCCTATTTCTAAGGTCACTAGCCACTCTGTCAAAACCAAAGAGTCATGTAGTCTTGGAAGTCCAAATTCAATTTCAGCACAACCACATGAACTTGTCCAACCTTCTGATCCAATTGACATTTTTGCAAGTTTTCCTTTTCCTGAAATTGAATTGGAACATGAATTTGATCCTGAACTTTCACTTGATGATTCCAACTTACTTCCTGATTCAATCATGACTTCCATATCCTTACCTGATTTCAATCCATTTCCCAAGTCAGTATTGGATCCATTTCCTATCCATTGTGAAATTGAATCACCAATCTTTTATGATGATCACATAGAACTTGGCCAGTTCCTTACTTCTGAAAATCCCATTGATAAATTGGCAAGTTCTCCACATTTAATTGAACTACATGAGGAATGTGATCTTGAACCCAAACTCAGTGATTCAATTCTTTTTCCTTATTCCATAATGACTCCGGTATCTTTACCTCACATCAATCTTTTCCCGGAGTCAATCTTGGATCCTTTCACAATTCACAATGAAGTTGAATCATCCATTTTTGAGGATCATATTGAACTTGCCCAATTCTACACTTTTGAAGATTCTATTGACATTTTGGCAAGTTCTCCATCTTGTGGAATTGAACTCAATGAGAAATGTGACCTTGATTTTCTCGATCTCTTTACTTCTGAAACTGATTGTACAATTATTAAGGAAGATGTTGACTTAAGTTTTGAAGAATTGTACGGTGATGAGCTTGAATTTCTTAAAATTGGAAGTAAAGAGATATCACCCATATTAGGTCACATCCCATTGTTGGACAATGATTGTGGACTTGAGTTTTCATTTCTTGACTTGGACCCAATTTGTGAATTCACTTCGACTCCTGCACCATCACTTGACTTAATTCACTTCCCTGAGTCGGTGTTAGTTCCTGTTCATTCAGAGTCCAAGTCAACTGTTATATCATTTCATAATCCATTCTGGGACAAGGATCTTGATAAATTTGACTCTGAAATTATTAGGAAAATCTTAAAATTAGATGGGGTCATGTACATAATTAAAATAACACATGCATACATCATTTTAGTGGGTCATATTTCTGAGATTTCTGGTGGGTTCCTCAAAACCCAAAGAAAAGTTGATTGGGCCATGTTTCGTGGACCAATCCGACCACCACCGGAACCACCACCTTAAGGTAATTTGTTCCTTCCCTTTCTATTTGTTTCATGCATACATATATCACGATGCATTGAGGACAATGCATGAAATAAGTGTGGGGGAGGGTTTACTAACTTAGAGTTTTTAGATTTTCTTTCTTTTACATTTCTTTTAAAAAATAAAAATATAAAAAAAATAAAAAATAAAAACTTTTTGAAATAAGAAACAAAGTTTTGTTCTATTTTTAAGAAAATTAAGATGTATCTTAGAGATTAAGAAAGCCTTAATTATGACATCTTAAGCCTAGTTGAAGTAATAGATCTTGTTTGAAAATTATAGGCTAAGTAAGTAAAATTGAGGAGATATTTATCTTACATTTTTTGCCTTAGATAATATGCACTTCACACTTACACATTTCTTGGGATGGAAACAAAGACCAAAAATGCCATATATATAAAAATAAAAGAAAAAAAAAATAAAATATATATATATATATAAATAAACATCACCTATTAAGCTGGATAATTGTGCCTCAAGAAGCATGATTACTCACGCCTAACGGTGATCTCACTTATTAAGCTGGATAATTGTGCCTCAAGAAGCACGATCATTCACGCCTAATGGTGATCATAATAAATAATCCCTCTTAGTTATGTGGCCTTTTCTACTCGAGACCTTAAACCCGAGGGATGTTTTCTCATCTGGTGCCCTAAGACCATCTGGTTTGGGAGTCATCGGTTAAAGGCTCGCTACAAGGGTAGACTAGAAAGCCTAGACTAAGGGAAGATTAAATAAAAAAAAAGAGAAAAAATAATATATATATATATATATATAGATAAATAAATGGCTTGATGGTTGGAGTTGAAATCCCAAAAATTTTCACGAGCACGGTGTGCATATTATCTAGGTTTTATGAAAGATAAAATATTCAATCCAATTTTGAATTCTTACCTTAATTAAAAACAAGATCTTGCATGGATACTAAGTTTAAGGAAGAATGATTATAGGTGGACTTATGACCTAGGATCACTTAATTTTTGCAAAAATAGTTCGTAAACATGTCTCTTATTCAAAATGCGTTTTCAAAATACTAACATTGTCTTCTTTCTTTATGGATTTTGTGGGTGTAATCCGCTGAAAACCCTCAGGAGACAACACTCCTCCTCTAGGGTAACCTAGAGGGTTAACGGCTTGTTGCACATGCTCAGTGCAATCGCGTCACCTGCGAAAGTGGTGTAAATAAATTGGTAGTTTAGATTTTCTTTTTCTTTGTTTTGCTCGGGACGAGCAAAAGAATAAGTGTGGGGGTGTGATTGGTATCCAATATTGCATATTTTACATCATAATTCCCATGCATATTACAAATAAATATGTGATTTTACTCCTCTTCTCTACATATTTGCAGGTACATACTTAAAGGAGAGATTTCCAAATAATCACTTAATTAACACTAATTAAGTGATTAATCCATGATTAAGATAAAGCCAAATTCAAATCCAGATCTAGAGAGATCCGCGCGCCAATTGGAGAATCCAAGTAGTCCACGTGGCTAACAACCTAACAAGAAGATCTCACCAGAAAATCTGGGCTCAACGGCCCAGATCGCGCGGCGATCCCGCGGCAATCCGCGGCAGATCTAGGCCGTTGAGATCCCGGATTTCGTGGCAACAACCTTGGCTCTTGAAGCTTCTCATTTCTGCTATAAATACTCCACCTTCACCTGCGAGCAAAAAGTGATCAGAGAAAGAGAGAGAGATTAGTTCAAAGTTTTGTAATTTTGTTAGTTTTTGTTTAGGGTTTGTAGCTCTCTATGATCTTCTCCTCCCTAGATTTCATTGCAAGAGAGAGTTGTAAGAGAGAGAGAGCTTGTATCATCAAGAAGTGACACTTGGAGCTATACAAGGATTGATCCATTCTCTACTTCTCTACTTGAGCTTGATTCTAGTTTACTTGCTTTATTACTTGCTTTGTTTACTTCTTGCAATTTACTTCAAGCTTTGTTTTGCTTTTGTAATGGCTTTTAGCTAATTCTTCTCCATGTACTAGGTTACCACTAGTCTTGCTACTTCACTAACTCATGGGTGATTGCTTTTGTTCATCTTGCAAGTTGTATGATCTTCTCTTCTCCGATGGTTAAACCACCATCTTGCAAGTGAGAAAGTAATTAGGTCAACACGCGAGACAAATCCTACGCTAATGGAGTGACAACATTAGGCAAGCATTCGCTATCAAGGAGTCTAGTAAGTCTTGGCAAGCTAGCAAGGTAAGCTAGTCATGGATTGCTTTCTTTAAGTTTTCTTTCCTTTTCTTGTGAATAAACCAATCCCAATCTTGATTTCTTTTCCGACAATTTCCACCATGAACATAGCCATCCTTTCTTTTAGTTTCTTTTTCACTTGATTCACTAAAGTTTATAAGCAAGAGAAGAATACTCGTTTGTTCACTTCACTACCACACGTAAAGCTTCCATCGCGAGCTCTCCCTGAGAATCGACTCGGTATAGCCCTATGCTATAGCGGAGACAAGAAAGGGTACATCAAATACATTCTTATACACATAATAAGTACACCTTCTTAGTCTAATCACTTCTCAGCTAAATTTTCATACAAATCCCATCCTTCATCTTCATCTTTCTGCAAGAAACCCCTTGGCACATACTTTCTAAGAGGGTTTTGGTGGAATAGTCTAAACCGTCATAGAGAATTTGGCATTGTCGCCATTTCTCTATTCCATGGTGTGGACATTGGACAAGGAGGTCCTTAAAGCGTTCAAAGTACCTCCAGAACGGTTCACTAGGTTCTTGCTTAAATTGCATGATCGTCTTCCTAATGAGAGCGGTTTTATGGATAGGATAGAATTTCTTCAAGAAAACCTTGATGAAATCATCCCAAGACGTGATGGAACCAGCTGCTAAGTTGTAGAGCCACTTTTTCGCTAGGTCCTTAAGTGCGAAAGGGATAAAATCTCAACCTAATAGCATCATCTACAAGGTGTGGGATTTTCATCATAAGACATACTTCCTCAAATTCTCTTATGAAGAAGTAGGCATCTTCGGACTCTAGACCATGAAATTTGGGGAGTGTGTTGATGAATTGAGGCTTGAGCTCGAAATTGTATTCACCAACCGATGGAAGTGAAATGCAAGATGGAAGTGAGGTCCTAATGGGATAGAACCTATCCTGCAGTGATGTTGATTGAGCCATTACCGGATCTGGTCTTGGTTCAAACTTGGGTGGTGATGTGTTTCTAGTCAACCTAGATGAATTAGGGTCTCTCGACCACACTTGCATGCACAATCACAATCACAACAAGTTCAAACAACAGTCAACAATAAAAATCAACCAAGCCTAGTCTAAGGTAACCTCGACCTAGACAACTCCTAACTGGTTGATTGTCCACAAAAGGTAGAGTGTAGACCTTGACCACAAGCTAATCAGCCAGGTCAGGGCAAGATTGGTGGGAGGTTTTCCGTCAAAAGACGTTCCTTAATTAAATAACCACCACTCTTCGGGCTTTCGGCCCTCAATCCCTTTCCTTGACACTGATTTTACAGGAGTCAATTTCCAACACTTTCCTCTTTAAGATAATCTCCTATTGAGTTCGAGATGTCCCTAAGGCCAACGTCTATCAAATTTTAATTAGGCTTAGGTTGTGCGTGCTTGGAGATGGTTTGTGGGCTAAGGAAGGGTAATGATTTCCCCACCTTATCTTGATTTGAGTTTTGCCCTTAGAATTGATTCGTGCAAGTGTGCAAGATATAGGAAAGTAGCATTCAAAAGCAAAATCACCCAAGAATGTTTCCTAAACTATATGCTATGCATACATACCTTGTCTCCAGCTCTCTTCAACAGTAATTGTAAAGTAAACGTAATTAGACAAATGCCTAGAATGCAAGTCTAAACATTTTTTAAGCAATTACAATCACTCAAATTACTGTTGGATTAAAACAGGGATGGTGATAACAAAACTAGCACAAATATGACATAAAAAACTGAAATTTTTGCAAGCAATATGTCCTGCAAAACAAAGTTTTTAGTAGTCCCAAAAAATTTTCAGATTTGCAAAGCAATTTCTTGAAATTCTGTTTCCTACTTTCGAGAGTAGGGGCACAGAATTTTCAAGTCTTCTTGGCAAAGCTTGAATGCTAGATCTTGATCTTCGAGTCCCTGAAACAAACACACAAAAGTTGTTAAAACAACTACATCGTTCCCTCCCCGGCAACGGCGCCAAAAATTGATTGCTAAAATAAAGAAACAACCAATGAGTTTAAGAATGTACCGTGTAGCTTGTGGCTAACGGGTCGTGTCCACAGGGAGGGATGCGATGGAAGCTTTTCGATGAGTCGTTTTAAAAACAAGGAATTTGTGTTCGTTTTTTAGGAAAAAAAGAGATGAAAGGAAAAAGATGAAAAGAGAAATTTCAACTTTCAGAAAAGGATTTGGAGGAGGTGATTTTTAAAAGCTTTAAGAGTTGTGATGTTGTTTTATAATAAGAAATCAAATCTGGGCTTACTATCTTCCTACTCAATTGTTCATTCTTCTCTTAAAGTATTAAGTCCCTCAAGTTATCATTTGCAAAACTTAAAGTTGCTTTTTTTTAGAAAGCTTTAAGTAAAGCACATAAGATGCAGAAGGTTTGAGTCCTTTTCTTCAAGAAAGAGTTGGAATCGGATATTAAAACATAAAGCGCGAAGAAGCAAGAATGAATTAAAAACGATTCACAAGAAGTTCAAGAAAGAATGGTGAATTCAACTATCCATACCCATCCTCATGTGCCTTCAAGAACACTTTCAAAAAGAAAGGCTTTTAAGGGAGGCATGCATATGAGTCATCGGACTTTTTATTTAAAAACAGAAGAGAAGAAAACAAAAGAGAGTCGATAGCTAGCCCAGAAAACCTTTTAGTTATCCATGGAAAACAACAAAGCAAACATAAATATGAACAACATACCGAAACACGAGTGGAAGAAAAGGAGGCTTGCTTCTTGTATTGCTGTCACTTCAATCTTCGATTACAAGCTCTCTGTCCTCTCTCTCACAAGTTTTAGACTGAACTACAAAATAAACAATGAAAATACAACTTGAGTTCTACCTAACAAAGAACCTAGATCCTAAGAAAATAAAAGAAAAATTTAATCCTAGTCTTCGCTGCCTTTTTCCTTGCTGAAAGAGGTATTTATAGCCAAACCTAGAAGATAGGATCCCGGGGGAACGTTGGGGGAGCAAACGCTCCCAAACAACAATCAGTTGGCCGCGGAAACGCGGCTTGGGCCGCGTTTCCATGGCCCTGGTGTGGCCAGGTGGCCACACCAAGAGGGGGCAGCTTCGTGGTTTCCTGTTTAGCTCGCATCTCCTGCTGGTTTTTCTTGTTGCTGCTTCAACCGCTGACTGAATCAGCTTTTGATTTTCTGGCTTCGATTCCTCGATTCAAGGAGGATTTTTCTCAACCCCTTGATATGCCAAGATATAGCCCAGATTTCTTCACTTCGAATTTATTCTGAATTAATTCAGAATAAAGTGGGTTTGGGCTTGTTCCTCTTTTATTTCTTTTAGCATTTTGGCCTACATTTAGCAAAGAAAAAGACACTTATTAATATCATTTATTAGCAAACAAGTGTGGTAAAGTGACAATATAAATGCAATGTATGTGACAAATCATCGGTCTACCGGGCCAGTGGACCGGAACAAAAAGAGAGCTCTACACTTTCTGCCGGTCGACCAATGTGCACACATGCACATTGGTGCATACATTCACACTGGTGCATACATGCACATTGGTGCATGTCGGTTGACCACCCGGTCGACCGACAGAGCAGTTCTGCTCTACCAGCGGTCGACCATGCGGTCGACCGGACAAGGCCAAAAGATAGATTTTGAAAAGCTTTTTGAAGTCTAAAAATTTCCGATAAAATTTCTTTTAGATGGGTAGATACAAAATAAAGTTCTAGGGCTTGAAAAGACCAGAGTGTGATCATAAATCAACACTAATAAAATTTGAGCTATATTTTGATAAAAATTCTGCTTCTAAACTAAAAACCGTTTTCCCAAAAACTTGTTTTTCAAAAACCGATTTTTCCAAACTTTATTTTTCTGAAACTTGGTAAGAAATTTTGTAATAAAATTTTGTTTGAAAGCATGAAGCAACATCAAATGTGTGTGTGGCAATCCCAAGGTTATCAACCTCTATCATCTTGGTTTTGACAAATAGACTATAAATCCTAACTAAAATGGAAAATGCAAAGATACAAATCTTGTAATATAGTCTTCTCAACTTGTTTGATCCTGGAGCTCTTCTAGTGTGCTAGGCTCTGGGATCTAAATCTTCGTGGCTTCCAAATGTGTAAGTCTTGTGTTGGAGCCGTCAATCATCCTATTTTTTACCTGAAACTCATTTAGACAATCTTGTTAATACTTAACTACATATGTTTTGTTATCATCAAAAATTGGGGCTAATGGCCTTCTGGACAACAATCTCCCCCCTTTGATGATGACAAAGCATATGGAGTTATTACAAATATTTTGAGTGGAGACTTCAAGTGAAGCTCCCCGTTAACATAAGCATATAAGAGAATATGATATGAAGATCTAAATGCATAACAAAGGCATATATATGATGTGACAATAAACACATATGCCAAACATCCATGCATACCAAAGATACAGAAATATAAAAATGTATGCATACATGGTTACCTCCATCCATCTAGAAATACCTCTAACCTCCAAAATAGATGATTGGATTAAGAATAGAATAAACACAACATACAACCAATCACATATGCCATATGGAGATAAGAAAGATAACTGCCATATCATAATGAAAAGGTGTCCATACAAGCTAAGAGGTTTATGCCAACCTTAAAAACTAGAAACATAACACATGTTCACAAACACCATACCAAACACAAAATATGTCCACAGAAAGCAAACTAATATCCAAATACATGCATAGAAAAAACAACCCAAATAACACCACCAAAATATCTCTCCCCTTTTGACATCATCAAAAGGGTCAAGGCCTCCGAAAATCAGGGTCCTCCGGGGAAGTAGGTCGCGGAGAAGCAGGAGGAGGAGCCCATGCGACGAACAGAGTGCCGGAAGCAAGAAGTGGCTGAGCACGACCCTGAGGAGTAGGAGCCGACCAATCAAACCTGTTGTAGATATCTCCGATACAGGTGTGCATGTAGCGAATGGAGTCACAGAGATGGTTGAGGTCATTGTCCAGACGGTGCTCCAGCCGCTGATAGTTTGCGGCTATCTCAGCTGAAATCTGCTGGCAGTGCTTGACCATCTCAGCTGAAATATGCTGGCTGTGCTCCCGAAGCTGAGTGGATAAGACTAGGTAGGGGTCGAAAGAAGCAGAAGAGCCAGAAGAGGATCCATGAACAGCAGGAAAGATAGGCTGCGGCTGAGGAGCAGGAGGCTTCCGAGCACGCATCCTCTTAAGGAGGGTGCTGTTTATGTCTACTGACAGTTCAAATGACCGTTCAGATGAAGGATAAAATTTTAACTGCTTCAAAAGACGGGTGATGAGCATCCTAAAGGGCAAGTACCGGTTTGGGACAAGAAGATGATCAGAAGTCATGTAGTTGATGATGAGTTTAGGGATGTGATTCTAATGCCTTTCAGAAGGCAATAGATGATAAGAGGAGCAGAACCCCTAGCATGACTATACTCTCCTAATTTGGTAGGAGGTTATAGAACACATTCTTAGCCAGGACTTGGGCAGTAAGAGTATAGTACTTCACCTCCTCGTTCCTAACTAAGCCAGGGTTGTCATCATCGTGAAGCAGGGTAGATGCGGTGTGGGCAGACTCACCGTCTGGATAATCAAAGTCATGAAGATCGACGTTATAAATATCTACCCCTCGCAGGAGAGGTGTAGGTGACTTGCAAATTTTTCAAGAGATATATTAATGTCATTGCCCATAACTCTTGATCTAATGTGATGTTGTTGAAATGAGAGATTAGAGTAAAAATAGTGCACCAATTCAGGATAAACTGGTTCCTTAATGGTGACAAAATCTTCTAAAGAACTGGATCCTAGAATATTTGCGAGATTGAGGTGCTCAAAATTACTGAGCACCACAGTTCTACCTGAGATAACATTTTTAGATGAAATTTGGGCATACCTACAAGATGCATTTTGTTAAACAAATGGGGTGGATGATGATTCGGGGTTTTTTCCCCTTTTCAGATCGAGATCTTTTAGACATAGTTGATGGATTAGCAAGATTAGGCACGAAAATAGTAGATCTAAACAATTCAACTTAGAAATAACAAGAAAAAATAAGAGATTTAGGGGATAATAGATTATATCTTAAAAGTCAAGAGAAAAACTCAAAAGAGAGTGTAGATCTGGAGCCTAAAAGCACTTTTCCAATTTTTTTATGAGGAATTTGGGGGTTTGGAGAGTTGGAAAGGAGTTGGAATGGGTTTAGGGTTGAGAGATTAGGGGAGGAGAGGGTGATGGAGGCGGTGAAAGATGAAAATATGAGAAAAATTGGGGGTCAGGGTTTATATAGAGTCGGGTAAAAAAAATAGCTTACCCGACTCCCGGTCGACTAGTGGAAACCGAGAGCAATCTCGGTTTCAGTCAATCGA